>PVIY010032443.1:0-22069 GCA_004026745.1 Myrmecophaga tridactyla
CTGCTTCGTAGTGCCACTCTCTCTGAATCTCTCATTCTCCAAAATGTTTCCTCTTTTATAGGACTTCAGAAACTAATCAAGACCCACTCAAATGGGTGGAGACATGTCATCCCTTAATCCAATTTAACAACCACTCTTGACTAAATCACATCATCCAGGGAGATGATCTCATTACAGTTTCAAACATACAGTATTGAATGCAGATTATTCTACCTTTAAGGAATGGGTTTTATATCAAAACATGGCTTTTCTTAGGGGGCATACTTCTGTTCAAACCAGCACAGGCCTCATATGCTTAATCTCATTATCTGTGCCTTTGATAATTTAGTAGAACCTTCTCTACACCATACAAACACTATCCATTCCAATGAATGTCCCATCTTCAACTGAAGTTTTCCCTGACAACTACAGCCCACAAATTCCCCTATTTAAAAAAGACTATGAACTCTTCTTTATTAGGTATTATAATAATCTTTTATCATTCACAAGGGAAGTTATTCCCAAGACACCATAAGCACATGGAACCATGAACAGGGAGTGAGATCTTGTTGGTTTGTACAAGTTGGTGTGATGTCCTGATACATCACAGAGTAATCTGGGCAGAAAACAAAAAAATTATTTGTAAAGTCTCCTTGAGGGACTAGAAGAAAATATAGAAATATTAAACTTCCTTACCAGGGGAATTCCTGATATTCTCACAAGCAGTGGGGAGAAGCTAAGCCTACTTACAATTAGGTCTAAGAGTCACCCCAGAGAACCTCTTTTGTTACTTAGATGTGGCATCCCTAGCCAGCTCTGCAAGTAAACTCACTGCCCTCCTCCCACCACCCCAACCGCCGACATGGGACATGACTCCCAGGGGTATTATCTCTGGCAGCTCCAGGGCATGAGCCTGGACCTGGCATCATGGGACTGAGAAACTCTTCTTGACCAAAAAAAGGGAAGGGAAACGAAACAACATAAAGTTTCAGTGGCTGAGAGATTTAAAATACAGTCAAGAGGTCATGCTGGAGGTTATTCTTATGCAGTATATAGATATCCCTCTTTAGCTTTTAGTTTATTAGAACAGCTAGAAGGAAATACCTAAAACTGCTGAACGGTAATCCAGTAGCCTTGATTCATGAATATGATTATATAACTATATAGCTTTTAAGGTGTGACCATGTAATTATGAAAACCTTGTGACTGGCACACCCTTCACCCAGTGTATGGACAGATGACTAAGAAAATAAAGACAATAAATAATAGGGGGTATGGGAAATTCTAGGTGTTCTTTTTTAGTTTATTTTTATTCACATTTTTATTTTCTTGGGGTAGTGAAAATGTTCAAAAATGGATTGTGGTGAGATTTTGTTTGTCCAGAGTGATACCTCAATAAATTCCAGAGTGATTTGAACAGTGAATAAAAAAGTATTTATTTGCAAAGTCCCCTTTGGGGAATGGTAAGAACAGGGGAAAACTCAAATTCCTCAAGTTGAATTCTTGATATTCTCACAAGCAGTGTGGACAACCAAAGCTATAGGCTGAGCCCCCAGTCTTGGGGTTTGTTCTTATGAAACAACCCCACAAAGGATAGGTCAAGCCTACTTAAAATTTAGGCCTAACAGTCACCCCCAAGAGAGCCTCTTTGGTTGCTCAGATGTGGCCTCTCTCTCCAGCCAAGACAACAAAGCAAACTCACCACCCTCCCTCTGTCTACTTGGAACATGACTCTCAGGGGTGTGGACCTTCCTGGCAACGTGGGACAGAAATCCTGGAATGAGCTGAGACTCAGCATCAAGGGACTGAGAAAACCTTCTTGACTAAAAGGGGGAAGAGTGAAATGAGACAAAGTGTCACTGGCTGAGAGATTCTACAACAGAGTCGAGAGGTTATCCTGGAGGTTATTCTTACGCATTAAGTAGATATCACCTTGTTAGTCAAGATGTAATGGAGAGGCTGGAGGGAACTGCCTGAAAATGAAGAGCTGTATTCCAGTAGCCATGTTTCTTGAAGATGATTGTATAATGATATAGCTCTCACAATGCAACTTTGATTGTGAAAACCTTGTGTACGATGCTCCTTTTCTCTACCTTGTCAAGAGACAAATAGAATATATGGAATAAAAACAAGTTAATAGGGGGAACAAATGTTAAAATAAATTTAGATTGAAATGTTAGTGATCAATGAAAAGGAGGGGTAAGGGGTATGGTATGTATAAATTTTTTTTGTTTTTGTTTTATTTCTTATTCTGAATAGATGCAAATGTTCCAAGAAATGATGATGATGATGAATATGCAACTATGTGATGATATTGTGAATTACTGATTATATACGTAGAATGGAATGATCAAAGTAGGAATGTCTGCATTTATTTGGTTTTTTGGTATTTAAAAAAATAAAATAAAATGGATTGTGGTGATGAATGCACAATTATGATGATACTGCCAACCACTGATTGTACACTCTGGATTATAGACAATGTGAATATATAATATAATCTCAATAAAACTGCATTTTAAAAATTCACATTGTTCAAAGAAAAAGTTCTAGAAGAGTCAAACCAATAATAACAGCTTTAAATATTTACTTGATAACTGGATTTGACTTTTTACATTTAATTTTTATAGTTAAAAAAAATCAACCATCAGTGGGAAAATTCCAATGCATACTTTAACGAAAGCTTAGAGTATTAAGATACACATATTTTTATAGTTTACAAATTAAAGTTGTTGATACTATAAACTGATAAAATCCTTTCGGAAAACAATTGGACCACACATGTCAAAAGCTTTATGTTCATTCACTCTGACCAGTAACTCTTACTTATCAAAACCTCTCCTAAGAATACTATCTTCTCTGTTAACGAATGAATATGACTGCTAAATCATTATATTGGTATTTCTGTTGGTCTCAGTGTCTTGGAGCTGCTAGAAGAAAAAATGAAAAATTGTGGAACTGTAACCAATACCAAACTTTAAAATCTGTTCTGTTATCTACTTGATAAAATGTACTTGGAAACTTACTGCTTTCTTGTATATATGTTATATTTCACAATAAGAAAACTCTCCTAAGCAAATAAACTCAAATTACAGAAAAATTATATACATGCATATATAAATATTTCATTACAGGATTACATATACTAACCCAAAACTCAAAAGTAGTTTGTTATTGGATATTAATCCAATAAAAATGTTTATATGCGGTTCATGATAGAAGAAATGTTTGCTACAAAATTAAATTTGATATACATATATAAATACAATGAAACCATTAAAAAAAACCTTTTGCATAGAAAATACTGGATAATACTAGCAATTTTCTTCCCAGACCCTTTTAATTTTTTAAAATTTTCCCATCTGTAAACAGTTTTATATTGAAAAAAATACAAAAAAATACAAGATAATTTAACTGGAAAACAACAAAGTTGACTTTAATGCAATATAACTAGCTACCATTTTTACAAATAATTGTTTTACTAATAAAAGGTAAATAAACACATGACCAATTCATACAAGTATCTGTGAACTTTTAAAAATCAGTTTCAGACTCCTTTTTTTAAAAGTTTAAAAAATCTGGATGACATCAATAAAGAATATGATACAAAAAACATATTTTAATTCCCAAACACATCTTCTTGATTAATGAGGTAAATGTACTTGCTAATCTATCCAGACATAGACTTGAGGATCTCTAAAAAAGGTGTAAATCAAATACTTTCCTAATTATCTTCAAAGTCATGCAGCAAAAAGAGACTCTAAACAGAATACTATTAATGTCACAAAATTCTTTCAGTTTTTAAAAATGAAGAAAATTGGGAATACTACCACAATACGAAAAAAGGATAAATGGTAAACACAAAATGAGTAAAGAAATGCTGGAAACAGCACAATGAAATGAAGAAGGCAGAAGTCAAGGAAGTCATAAAAAAATTGCTGCAACAGTACAAATAAAGGATGAAGGCATAGGGACCATGTTAATGGTATCATATTAATTGTAAGGGAAGAGGAAAAAAGCCAAGGTCCTTTGTCATTATTCCCCTAACCCCACAAACTACATGCCTGAAAAGGTTACTTATGTAGATACTTAAAAGTGGTTAAAATGCCTGAAATTAAAGCATAATTGTTAGGATTCAGGCTTATAAAATATGTAATTAAAATCTATACTTTAGTGCTACAATCAAAATCTCACTTATTTTTGGTTATTTTTCAAGCCAGAAAGTAAGTGAATGAAGAACTACTTTTTGTGCACCTTTAATTTCAGATGCTGAGAACTATTAGGATGAGCATTTTAATTTTCTCTTCAAAGCTGAAACTTCAATGTTGCTGCAGTGATGGGAAGTAGACTGTCCCATACGGACACACCTAAAGTTTGATTCTACGATTGTTTAGGGGAATTTTGCACACTGTTCCCTTCTGACCGCCTCATCTCTACAACACACCTAGACACTTAGCTTCCCCAATCTGTGAGTATATTATTCAGAGTGTACTAAAGTTCTAGATGCAAGCAGTGGGGCTACTTGTAGAACTCAGAATGCCTGAATGAACAAAGTGCTTTCTACACTGAGCTGCAGCATCACTGTAGAAAATACTACAAGCCTTGTCTCTCTCTATTCACTTTCCACCCATCTCTCCCTCTTTTCATCAAGATGAAGCCTATTAGGTAAGAAAATTTAAGGGTTCTAACAAAATATTATGATTTTAAGCTTAGAAATAAACCTGGAGTTTTCTTGCTATCCCTTTTATTATAGGTATTTAATGTATATTTTAATGATTGTAGAACCTGAATTGTTCTACAATGTGAATGGCTTGCCTTGTTTTATTCCTTTGGGTTTTTGTTTTGTGAGGATCTCCTGTGAGTTCTTTTTTTAGAACTTAGTATCGTGTGGTTATTTCCCTGATTTTAGTGAAAAATACTAGAGTATTTTATATGCCAGTATCTAATCTAAACTACAAGTATTAAATAAGTATATCTTTTATATTTAGCACAGGTACCAAAACCAAAAGATACTTCTTAGTTTTGGTGGGTTGAGAGGTAGTTTTCTGCTGCGTATTATGGAAGTTACAGACTTGAAAAGCATAACTGAACCAGAATTTGGATTACAAAAGTACACTTTCTATTTTTTTATTTAGGTGTAAGAAAACATAATGAGAACCTCATGCTTAGAATGCAGCATTAGTAACAGAGGGTAACTACACTGCAAGACCTAAAAGGTTTGTGCATATGACACTATCCCTTTGTTGGTGGGAACAGGGTTTAAAGTTATACATATAGGAGACATAGAACAGTTAACAGTAAAGTCCTATATGTATGCTTTAACTTCCATGATATTTATTATTTTGTAGAGACATCTGTGATTGTTTAGAGTTATTATTTTTATTGTATTCATGTATAAGGTTGATTTTCTGAAACAGATAAGCCAAAAATTCTTTTTGGGAAAAAAAAAGGGGTTAAAATGGAAAATGTTTTATATATATATATATTCACAATTTTTTTAAAGTTGCCTATAGAAAAAGTACATAAAGAAAAAATAGAGGGCCATACTGCTATGACTATCAATTAAGTTCCTAGAGCTTCTTTCCCTATCTAGCCCTTTATAAAGCTTTAGTTTTATATATCAAGGAGTTATAGTAATATTTTTCTTCTGCTCTACACTGTTTAGTTTCTCTGTTCCTTTATTAAATATAGAATAACATTTGAACATATTCAATGACCATGTGAAAAAGCTAGGGGAATGAGGAATTAAGTCAAGGGCTTGATTCAATTTCAAAGCTAGAAACAAAGAATCAAAAACAAAGGGGAAGAGGAAAGGTCAATATTCTTTAAATAAATATAAAATACTAAGAAATTTTCCACATTAACGAACGGGATTCTACCAGTTACAGTTAAAGAAGCATATTATTATAATCAAATAAACCCAGACATTTCTTTACAACTACATTTACCAATTTTGAAGTATACCACTAAAACCAAGTCTCTTCTAAAAAACAAAGAGGTAGTGGCCTTTTCCATTCTTTGACATGATGTTGGCAACTAGCAAAAGGGTAAATTCCATTCATTTTCTTTGAAAACAAAATAGTATTTCATGTACCACTTTTCTCCAAAAGTATCAAAGTTTTTGGGGTCCCTACATTGCAGTTCCAGAGAGAGCTATACAACATGACAGGTGGCCCTGGAATTATTGCATTAAAAGAACTGCAAGAATAGCAAAACTTGAATGAATCCATCTTCTGATACATTAAAAAAAAAAGGGCAGAAGACAGACTCAGAGAGTGTAAATAGACATCAATTTAGGTAAGTACAAGAAGTAAAACCTACCTTAGGGAGAAAGTGTGTGTGTATAGTCCCTCAATGATCCTGGTGCTTCCAAAAGGCCTTGATATATTTTTTTTAGTCAGTGAAGCCTTACCTTCTAAGCACCCCCAACCATCACTTATTAGGTCGAACCATATGAAGTGAGTTTTTTTAAGGTCAAAAATGATTGAAATTGGCGATTTCAACAATATTACCTCATTCAACACAAGTAGGAACATGAACAAAAACTTGGAAAATGGGAGTTTCTCTATTAAATGGACCAGTAGATAATTTGGCTGGAGTAGAACCCAAAGTTGCTGTCTCAATCCACAACTTAACAGATTCTGTTTCACAGCCTTTTACCCTTGTCACTATTCATGATGGTGGTAACAAGTATAAAAAGCTTCAGCCTGTAAATTCATCATACAAAACATCTTTCAGGAAAGAGCTTTCTCATCATACAGATGAGAACACAGACCCTGAGAGATTAAGCAACATGTCTAAAGGGACAATAGTTTAGAAGCAGTATCCTGACTAGACAGAGCACCCCTCCCACCAACGTAGTAACTCCTGGCCCAGTGCTCATTCCAATGCCTCTCCATTGGAAAATACATCCAATTTCCAAACCTTCACATAAAAAAGATAATGCTTTTATTATTTATTACTTGACAGAAAGAAATTAAGTCAAAAGAATGACAAAAGTAATTTTTAAATTACAAAATTAATGGGCAGGCCACGGTGGCTCAGCAGGCAGGAATGCTTGCCTGCGATGCCAGAGAACCACGGTTTGATTCCCGGTGCCTGCCCATATTAAAAAAAAAAAAAAAATTAAAAAAAATTTAATTACAAAATTAAAATCTAAGAAACACAGGGAATGGGAAGTTGTTGCTTAATGGGTAAGGAGGGTTTGTATGGGATGGTGAAAAAAGTTTTGGTAATAGATGGTAGTAATGGTTATACAACATTGTGAACATAATGCCACTGAATTATACACTTAAAATGGTTCGAATAGCTACCATTTTAAGGAATAGAGCTGCATATATACATAAATATATATAAATAAGGAATAGAGCTGCAAGCTGTTTGGATTGCTATTTACTGTTCACAACATATACAATGAATATGGAAGTTGAGGAGCAGGGGCTTTGGAGTAAAATAGTTGGCTAACTCCTATTAATGTTATCTATTTGTTGTAATCTTTCCAAAAGTACTTAATCCTGATCTGTAGTGGGATAGTACCTACTCTGCAGATCTGGGGTAAGCAAGAGACTGATAAACATTTAGCATCGTACCTTGACACAGTGTTTAATAACCGGATCACATTATTGTCATAGGATTTTATTATCACAAAGTCAAAGAAAATGATTAACATTTTAAAGAACTTTTCAATTTTTTGGTATACCACTTTATATCAGCAGTCAACAAAAAAGCACTTGGCTTTTCTAGTCGTATTTGGGATGGAACAGAGACCAGCACCAGCAGCAGGTATAGTGCCCTACATGTAGCAAACACCACTGTTAATGACTAATTCAAATTAACTCAATTACACACACTAACAGAAGAGTAATTCTAAAAGCATTTATATACTTACTAAAATATAAGCTCCTTGAAGAAACTGCTCGTCTATTTTGTTCTTGTTTAGTGCCTAGTACCTAAGTGACACTCATTCTATTTTTGAAACAGTCTTATTGTAAAACACATATGCAGAAAAGTGATAGATTTCAAAATACATTTTAACAAGTAGTTAAAGAACAAACTTCAACGTACGTATGGGTTACAGTTCCACAATTATAGGTATTTCCTTCTAGTTGCTCTAATACACTGGAGACTAAAAAGAAATATCAATATAACGATTCAGTAGTCATACTCATTCATTAAATCCTAGCTTCTCTGTTACAACTCCTCCTCTCATTCAATCCTTCTCTCAATCTTTAGAAATATTTGGGCAATGACCATTTTAATTTCTTCATGTTGAGAAGGGGTGTCAACATTATGGGGTAGGGGAATGCAATTAAGTTGATTTTCTTGAAGAGACTGGTAGGAACACAATCTGTTTTTATAAAATGATTTTGAAATTTATTTTACTACTTTGACTAGAAAGCTTTTTAAAACACAATAATCTTGATAATAAAATATGTACCAGCCTAAGCAGAGGTGTGTGCCTCTCCTTACTCTACTCATACCGTCCCTAGAAAGACTATGAAAAAAATTGTTTAGCCTTCTAAAAACTTTTAAATTTACTTTCCAATTAGTTTCTGATAGGTTAAAAAAAAAAAACAGATATTTTGACTGCAGAAAAGTATCTCTCCCATCAATCTCAATACTAAGAGGGAAAAGAAATCTTACTCCATCAAAAAAAGAAGCTTTTTCTCCTCTTGGAACTTAAGAGACTACTCCCTTGGGCAGCCATATGTGCCTGATGACAGGAAAATCAAGGGGTAAAGCTCTAGCAGAAGTAAAGATGGAAAGTAAGATGCTGGAGAAGATGATCCAAATCACTGAAGTATGGGAAAAAGAAGGAAAGAGATCAAAGTTTAAACCTTTTCCCACAGTTTTTGTGGAATTAGAGAAGACAGTTGAACAAAAAACATTAAAATTTTGTTTGGGAATATAGGAAAAGAAAGTGTCTAGAAATGACACTTGCACTAAATATAGGTTAGGAAAAGTATAATACTATCCACTTACATTATTAATTTGACTTAAGTCTTCGAACAGCTAAGAAACCCTCATCTTCCCACAGAAACTCTCAGCACTTTCTATAGAAATACATTTTGAAGTTAAAAAAAAAAGCGCCCATTTTGTGTAGAAAAATGTTTCATATTAATGAATACCTTCTGAAAACCCTAGAAAAACAAAGTCATAACTGTCATAAGACAGTAAGGATGTTTTCTGGTTAAAGAACACAATGATTTCAATATGTATTAGTAATCCCATTACAAATTTTTTGCTATCTAACTTAAGTTACAGTTTAATCTATTTTGATTGAACAATTAATTAATGTCAAATTCTTAAGTAGGACACAACAATTCACAACACAATGGTGTTTACAACAATCATTCCAAGGCCCTACAAACTTCTCAAATGACTAGCTATTAGGGATTAAGTAATACTAATCGGTAGCTTCCTATTAAGCAGAAGCTACCTAGTCACTGCCCAAGACTTCCGAAACCTTTAGATTCCCATCTCACAAAACTGGTCATATGCATCAACCTAGAAATATTTTAACACTGATTTACAATTCCATATTAAGGAACCTTTCACCCCAAATCCATAAATAGGTGTTAAGATGCTAGGGAATGTGTCTGATGCTCCTTTTATCTACCTTGTCAACAGATGAGTAGAACATACGGAATAAAAACAAATAATAGGGGGAACAAATGTTAAAATAAATTTAGTTTGAAATGCTAGTGATCAATGAAAGGGAGGGTAAGGGGTACGGTAGGTAAAATTTTTTTTTCTGTTTGATTTTTCTGTTGTCTTAAAAAAAAGATGCTAGGGAAATAGATACATTCTCCTGAATATTAATCTAAAATTAATATTGCAAGAATGACACACAAGTGCAACATGACAACAGTATATATTATATTGCTTGGGAATAACAATTTGGGCAACTTTCACTTCCTGGATATGCAAATTCTCAGAGTTAAGATTAAGGCTTTTATTCTGAAAAGTATATCTGCTAAGAATAACTCAAAAAGGTAGGTTATTTCCTACTATCATCAGCAGCAAAGAAATTTCTTTAACCTTTTACATTACCCAATATGAATTTTTCACAATAGTACCATCTGACACTATTTAAGCCTGTAAATTACTAGGCAGAGCAGACATCATTAATCTCCATTCTACAGATGAGGAACCTAAAGCTCAGAGTTTAAATTACTTGTCTAAAACCACCCAATTGCCACTGGAATCCAGATAATTTCAAGGCATTTGCACTTTTACTACAGCTGCCAAAATAGGAAATGTTGTCCTAACGCTCCTTATTCATACCATAACCTGTGCCCTTTGAATTTTAGATATAAATGGAGAAAAGAGTTCAACACATTTCACAGCTTTAGCTAAAAAAAAAATCGAACCTGATCATTAATCAAGCCTAGTAATGACTTAACTGCCCAACTATTGTGATGGATCACTGAAAGAAGGGCAATAAATTCAAGACTGATCTCAGCAAAGATAAACCAGGATCACAGCCAGATGTTCTAGATTCAATGTTCTAAACAGAATGGTCAGAAGGTACGGGTGAGACATTTTTAAAATGTTAGGAGAAAGTTCTGAGCTGAAGACGCTGTTACCAGCACCTAGTGTCTTGCAATTGTAAAAAGAGCTCAAAGTAGACATACCTAACAAAACGAACATACTTGGCTTCCATGCTATCAGTACACATTTACTAGTCGGTATGCCAGCAAGCTCTATTTTCAGCAACTAAAAGATCCTTGACTTTTCAAGTTCCCAGGGGGGAGGGAGGGAACTTTCACTTTGACTCTGACTTTTCTTAGGTTCTGCCAAATGCTAAGCTCACTTAAGAAAGCAAGCCAGTTTTGTGGAGACTTAGAACTAAGATATCTCAGTGGTAGTAGAGGGATGGACCAAGTTTAGGAAACTTTACTTTAAATTTAAAATGAGAAAACTTGTAGTAACAAATGGACTAAGTAGTATGACCACAGAGAAAGTTTATCACCCAAGATAATTCCATTTGTGTCTGCTCTCCCAGCAATTAGCACCCCTTTCTTTCAAGGTGTCCTGATTTCACAAATTATCATGACGACCCTTTACTTTTATGGCAGTTGTTACTATGATTTAGTACATTTAAATGAGCTTCTGAAATTGTTCCTAGAAACATAACTAGTATAGATATTTAATTAGATCAAACCAGGAAGTTATTTATCAATCCAATTTGTCAACTTGGATACATCAGTGTTTATCAAACTAGTACCTAATCACTGAAAACAGTAAAAATAAGTAATTTTGTTGTATTCCTTACTACTTTTTAATGGCTTGTCTGACATCCATCAGGGGTTATTTGGAACATTTGTAAATCATCAGACAATCTTTTTTACTCCTCAAAGTTTTAATGACTACTTCATTAACTTAAACCCCACATTCAATAAAAGTACTTTATACAAATGCATGGCAGCAATCATACCCCAGTACAGACATTATGATAAACAATGGTTTTTAAAGGTGCTGGTCACAGAAGCTGTAAGTGAACACACATTCTACAATTACTTAATTCTAACTGCATTCACTATGCTTTGAGTTGGGATTTATGTTTTATCTACTAATAATTACTCTTTATAATACCAGTCAAGTCATAAAGATGTATTACTAATTTGAGGTAACTGCTTAAAGAAAAACAAGCACCACCTTAGTTACATATATAGGTCTTTTGTGAGCCGCTAAGGAAAAATAAGAGTATGGGTCTAAAGGTGACCAGACAAATTTGCCATTTACTAGCCAACTAGTCATGTGATTATGTGGGGCGAGGGGAAGATACCACTAAATCTTGTCAAATTCAGCTTTCTGAACCATAAAATAGAAGTAACACTACTTATACCTCAATGATATTATATGAAGTAAAAACCTCATGTGAAATGGTCTGTGATCTGTGAAAACTATATAAATACAGTATTATATAATGTAAAGTCTAAAAACTTAACCTTTAACCTGTCATTGTTTATATACACATTTTCTTCACATAAAAGGTAAAAAAAAATTCCTGCAAAATCTGCCTTATGTTCCTCTTTTTAACAGTCATGCTTTCAGATCAGCTTCTCAAAAGTATTTGAAACCCATCTGTAAAATTAGACACACTAATTTACTGGGCTATTTAAATATTTAAAATATATTTCATATTCCCTTGACCAAGCTAAAAAACAATTATGAAAAGCATGCTTGTTTGTACAGACCTTCCATGCACATGCTTGTACTTAACGAATCCAAAATTTGCTTAGTTTCACACTTACATATTCTTCCCCATACAAGAGTTCAAATTGAGACTTCTGTTATATACAGGTGAAAAAGGGTGCTTAGGAATGTCCACAAAGGGTCCCCACCACTCTAACTAGAATAAGCTAGAGGTGGGGCTCTGGTGTTTTACAAGGACAGTTCTCAAGTAAAAGATTCAGGACAGAGACATTCCTGGTGTTGATGCATTCATCACACAGAAAGTGAATAAAAAGTGATCATCAAAAACTCTGCAACCAATCTTCACAGGAGTAAACTGAGGTAAGAACAAAAGAACTACCCCACAAGCCCAAATGTAGTTTATGCCTATCCCTCTACTCCTCCAAAATGGGAAAAGGAGCCTTTGTTTTCCTCTGTATTTCCCAATTTTCTAAAAGTACTAGTAAGACTTGGTTCAGGATTGCTAAGAGATGAAGGGACTTGCCTAATATGGCTACTAATACACAAACTGACTTGTTAAAGTGAGGAGATGTTAAATTTAATCTTCAAAGTGAACGGTCTTAACAGCAAACTTCAATATTTCATATATGTATCCCCAAATTATTATTTTCCTGAAAACAGCTTGTGGCTTCGTCTAATACCATTAAAAAATCTATAAATTGATTGCAATTCCCTAGGATAGAATTAAATAGGAAACGAAGCTACAAAGAAGTTTAGACATTAGATTCAACACAGCACACAAAAGACAAGGATACTGCAAGGACAGAGAAAAAAAGCGATTAGTGCAGTTGGAAAGCCAATATTTATCCCTAAGTACCCCAAATCCAAATTATTCAAATGTATTTTTCATCTTCTTCCACTCACTACACCTGATAAATTTTTTTGGTGTCGAGAACTATGGATCATTTCTTCGGCAACAAAAAATTGAATTCATTGATTGTGCTCAATAAGAAACCTATGCATCTGTGGACACAGGTAGAGACTGATCCCCAGTGAGTATTCTTCCTTTCCACTGAAGCCCACCCCTAATAGTCACAGGAGTTTCCCCCACCTTTGTAGATGCTATTTTCCTCTCCCTTTAGCCCGTGAAATGAAAACGTAACATTTAAACAATGTAAAAATGTGGCTCCAGCAAAAAAAAGTCCTATATTGAAAATCAATAAAGACTTTGGTCAAAATTCCTCAGCACTCAATCCCAAAACAGGATTATCACTAAATTATCCTTTATTTGGAAGCTACAATCATGAGCTCCCAGATCAGCTTTTAAAACGAGTTTTGTTTTTTGGTTTTTTGGTTGTTTTTTTTTTTAATAAGAAAGCGTTCCTCAAGATCCTTTTTGGTTATCACAGCACGTTTACTCAGAGTCTAAATCCCTACAGAACAGAAAGCATTCAAATATAATTTAAAGTTTCCTCCCCCAAGGGCAACAGCAGATTAAAAGGGGAACCTATTTGGGACACAAGTGGGAAAAAAAAACTCCCACTGCAAGCATACCTACAATTGTTTGAATTTTAAACACCGAAATAAAGACAAATCTGACCTTGAGCTGTACTTCCCATCTTATTCCCTCATACAAATAGCAATGTAAGGACTTAGACGATGAAATTTAGTGCAGTATCCTTCCTAAATTTGAGTTCTAGCCACCTACCAAAATTTCAAATTCCCGAATCCTAATTTCTGATGAAACACTGGAGCTAGCTCTGAGGCTATTCGCATGACCAAAGTGGTATTCAAGGAAAGCAAGGGCTCTACGACGTTTTGAAAAATTAGTTTAAAAAATTAAGAGAATTCTAAGGATCGCACTTAATGACGACCATGCCAGACTCCCCGCCCCCCCCCCAAAAAAGCATAAAAAACATCTATCTGCATAGGGACCACATAAGATTTTCTCATATGATGCATCAGTTAAGCACCTGGAATAGGTTAAGAACCTCAACACGCACTCCGATCCTGGGGAGTTAACCAAAATGCAGCTACTATACCTTATTTGAAATAATTTTATTCTTCTACAGAAGGTCGTTACGTTTTTCATAATGGTGCATGTGAAAAGAAAAGCCATTATTTTTACAACCAGTAAACTGAGACACCGGAAAGATTAGAACACGATCTCCTTGTCTCCTCTTTAAGGTTCTATCCACGAGAACCCACTGCTCCTGGAGCCAAAGATTACAAGAACTTCAAGCTCCTCTGGATAAGCCCGAAGAAAAGGAGGATGGATGAGGTTTTCTGGACCTCCCCAGAAGAACAAGTAGGCGAGGTTGAACGTAAAGCCCAAAAAACCATCACTACAAGATGTGCCACCCTACGGTAAGGGAATCCGATCGCAGCATCTCAGCTTGCCTCCGCCCAAAGATGAACTGCAGTGATTCCCACTCTCCCACCCCGCCACCAACACCAAGAATGTCCCCCACCCCAAGTCCAAAGAAACCCTCTGCTCGCAACGGTCCTCCTTTGTGAGTCTCCACAGCCGCCGCCCCACACTGGGCCTCCGGGGAAAAGCCACCGCCCCCACCCGCCATGTTTCCCTGAAAGACACCAGCGCTACAGCTCCCAGTCTCCACCGTCCCCTATGTGGCGGGTGCTTCTTCCCCATCACCCCACCCAACTGTTCTCCATATCACAAGACAGTCCCAGAAGCTTCCAGGGAATTGCTCGCCTGGAGACAGCACCGGGCCATCTCCTCCCCCCTCCCCCGCCCCAGGACTCGCCCTCCCCCAGCCGCCATTTTACAACCAACTCCTCCACCCTATCGCCTTAGTCTCCTAGCCCGCGAATGGCTGCAACTGAAGATACCGAAGGGGTCTAATTCCTGGGCCTGGAGCCTTCCACAGCTCCGGCAGCCCAGAAGCCATTTCCTCCTTCCCGAATCCACATCCCCAGGTCAGGGCCGGAGACGATGCCGCCATTTTGTCTCCTGCTCCTGGCCTCTGTGGGCGGCGGCAGAGGGTCCGAGAATCCCAGCCCCCAACTGCACCCCCCAACTCACCGTCGTATCGCTCAGCCTGCTCGGCCAGCTTCGCCTGGTACACCAGATCTTCCCGATCATCCATAGCGGCGGCGGCTTCGGCAGGGTGTGCACGACGGATGGAAGCGGATAGCGTCTCGACTCTCTCAGCCTCTTGCTCCGCGTCCGGGCAGCAAAAATGGCGGCGCCTCAATCCGGGACTTCCGCCTGCGCACGCGGACAACTGCTCAGCTCTATGGCAACCGCTCCCTGGCAACTAGCGCGGGGGGCGGGCCCTCGAGCTCGGCTCTCGAAGAGGCTGAAACCCGCGAGACGCCCCGCCTCCTTTGGCTCCGCGGGAGCTGGAGCGCAGAGACTGCAACCGCAACTGAGGGGAGCGCCAACGGCGAAGAGGGAGAGAGGACAGCCGGAGGCGTAGCCCGCGTGAACCGCGCCTGAAAAAACTGAGCGAGCGATCTTGGGCTACTACTGTGGGCCCATGCCTAGGACTGAGAGCAGAGAAAGGGAGAGGCTGTTTTTGTTCATGGCAGGCCTCTCTACCGAAATTAACTGGCTCCCTTTACCGTGCCCAGGTTCTCTCGACCAAACCCAGTCCTGGGTCTTTTCAGACTTTTTAAACCCGGAGTAAAGTGTTGGGCTCTTGCTAAGGGGGGGGGGATTCCAGTTTTTACATCTCGTCTTCTTCCTTGCACTTTCTAATCTTTTTTCTTCTCCCCTTTAGCCTTCTTTTAATGCTTAGATCCACGTGGATAGGAGCAGGAAAGCCTGCTTTGGGTTACAAGGTGCCGAAAAGTTGAACCAAGGAAAAACTTGATTTTGAGGAAGTAGGAAGATCTGTCAATGGAAATTGCTTGGTGTTAGCAACGATCTGGACCGTTTTACTTCTTTCACCTACCTTTGAAACACAGGTGTTCTCCGAGGTTTACTTGGCATGCTCCTTCACGTCCAAACGCTCTAGCTGCTTCCATGGCAGCCTACCTTCTATTTCTAACTCCAGTCTCCCTTTCCAAGTTCATGCGGGGTATTTCTACTTGGATGATCTTTGGGGACATCCCCTCAGAATCAACATGTGTTAAATGGAACTCATCTCCTTTTTCTACAGTACACCAGTAACTTATTGAGGAAATGTATTTCCCAGTTCCTCAATAAATGGCTGTGCAAAGAATAAAACAGGTAAATAAAACCTAAGTTATGTGGTGGGCTCTGCAGTCGATGTGGAATAAAAAGTAGGTTGTAGCCAAATTATGAAGAGCCTTAAATGGCAAGCTAAGATGTTTGTATCTTATTCTGTGGACACAAGGGAGCTATTGATGATTCTGCATGGAAAGATAGCACTGGCATAGATAATACTTTAGAGAGATTAGTAGGTGTTGAATAACAATGGTTACAAGGTATGTTAAATGATCGGAATATTACAATAGTCCAGTCAAAAGGTAATGGATGGTGGCAGTGAGAATAGGAAGGAAAGGATAAATAAGAATGGCACTAGAGAGGTAGCAGCCCCAAGAGTTTGTAGGTGACAGGATTTAGAAATATTCTGAGAGGGTGAAAATCAATACTAACTTTCCATCTTCCCACCCTGAGTCACTGGGATAGTGAGTGGCAGTACCATAAACAACGAAAAATGCAATAACAGGAAGACTTACTGGTGTACTGCAGAAAAAGGAGATGAGTTCCATTTAACACGTTGATTCTGAGGGGATGTCCCCAAAGATCATCCAAGTAGAAATAACCTGCATGAACTTGGAAAGGGAGACTGGAGTTAGAAACAGAAGGTAGGCTGCCATGGAAGCATCTAGAGAGTGGAGGTGAAGGAGCACGCCAAGCATAAAACCTCAGAGAACACCTGTGTTTCAAAGGTAGTTGAAAGAAGAGCCAGCAAAGGAGACTGCAAGGCTTCCTATTGCATTCCAAATTAAGCTTCTTCACACTTATTATCACTTAGCAGATTTCAGTGGTAAAAGACTAAGAGTCAAAAGGTCTAGGTTTAGCTCTAATTCTACGACTAAATAAATGTATGACCTTCAGCAGGACACTTCAGCCCTCTGAGCTTTGAGTTCATCTGTAAAGGAACTGGATTTTCTGGACTCGAGATCCCTTCCAGCTCTATAAGATACATCACAGCAGTTAAAGCCATGGGCTCTGGACATCTTGGATTCAAAAGCTACTTATTGCCTCTGTTATGGGGGCAAATAATTCATCTTCTTTAAACCTCAGTTTTCTCACCTATAAGATGAGAAAGATATTTTCCTCATACAAATGAGAATTAAGTGGGAGATTACATGAAAAGTGCCTGAGACTCCATAAGTGTTTGGCAATTCTTATTAATGTTTCTATGATTCAAGCTTGAGTAAGAAACAAAAGTTAATATAAGTGAGAAGAAAAAAAAATGGGGTGGTAAGTAGTGTGAAATGATGGAGAGATATCCAATAAGATAAGCACTGAGGAAAAGCCACTGGGTATAGAGTTAAGTCTTTAGTGTCCCTCATGAGCAATTTGGAAAAGGTATTGGAAGCCAGGCTGCATTTGGCAGAAGCTCAAAGAAGGCGAGGGGGTGGAAGGGTTGAGTATAGGGCTCTCTCAAGAAACAACAGTGAAGAGATGGAGGGTGAGAGAATAGTAGTTTGAGAGAAAGGAAAAAAAATGGAATTGTGAGTGGCCAAAAGGGGTGGTCACATATTGTTGAGCCACAGGTTTGGTCCACATGGTCACATATTCCACCCACCTTAGAAAGCTGGCTCTGCTGCCAGGTCAAATACAGAGCTGTCACTGACATGCAGAGATTAGGGGTGGGTACACTTCTTCCCACTGCGTCTTCTTTCCTTGCTAGGAGCTTCTCAACACTGCTTCCCAAGACTAGCAGAGTCTATCCGAAGGTGCCCCTTCCTAAGAAACTGCTGAGAAGGCAGAAATCTTAAACTTAGATTGATTCTCAGACTGTACTGCCTATTCTCTAAGTAAACAAGGTTTACAGAAATTGTTTACAGGGCACCAAAATTGTGAACAGACTTTGAAATGGTATCTGGAATTATAAACACATAAAAAAACATGGCGTATAATACTGCCCTTTTTACCACTGTTGTGTTAATAGATACTTGACACTCCATTGAAAATCCTCTAAAACAACAGGTCATTAAGGTCACACCCTTAAGTAGAAGTCTCCAAACTTTACAGAATTTGCTTTAATAGAAATAAGAGCTCTTTTGACCTGTCTGGAGGAGAGTATCCACAGATACATGGCAGCATACTGAAAACACTCACAGAAGGAAATACGTTGTTAAAAAAATGTGATTAGTCATTGCCCCCAGGAGCTTGCAGTTTTATTGCTTTTCTTTTTTAACATTTACCACTATTGTGTTCCTAAAGCATTATTATATTAAAATATTATTATAAATATAGGCTCATTTAAAAATCTTAGACCTGAGTTTAATTTTTTCCATATATATCTTTATCATCAAAATGTATTTTTGAAGTTATGCAGTCACATGAAAAATTCTCACAATGTATGTAGAAGCCAAAATATAAAATTACATATTCAGTATTGTGTTGTTAAAATACAATTATACTTATTTAAAAAGATCAGAAAAATAAAACAATGTTAAATAAGTTTTGTTTCGGTAATAGACTACAAGTGATTCATTTTCAAATTTATACTTTTTTTGTATTTTAAAAAATATATTATCATGCATTAATTTATGGAATCAAAGGGTGGAAATTTTTAAATGACTATACTACATTATTGTTCTGCAGATTGCTTTTTTCATGAATAGTACCTATAAAGCTACTTTATTCTTTTTAATTACCTTATGGTATTCCCTTGTATGGATGTTTAAGAAAGAAATCGCCTACTGATGAACATTTAAGCTCTCTGCAATTTTGCTATTACTATAACCGGTGCCCGCTGGCAATGGTGCCAGCTGAGCCACGATCCAGGTTCGATCCAGGTTCATTATTAGTCTCCACACTAAAAGAATTTAGAGGTGAGAGGGCCAGTAGGAATCAGTAGTAAAGTTTGTTAAAGGAGAGAGAGTACATTTTAAAGAGGTTAATGAGGATGCTCCCAAGGGAAAGACATGGGCTGAGTGCAGTGTGTTAGCTTGTTTTATAGGGAAGGTTTACTGGTGGCAGGTTTCCATAGTAACTTTTGAAACTAGGTGTCTTCTTTGTTTAAGGAAGAGATAACTAGGGGAATTCATTCCTGGTTTGTTGTCTCATACCTAAAATTTGTCTTTGGGCAGATGGTTAATAATCTTTATGACCCTATACTTCCTATTATTAACTAAGAATTTGTTTGATGCCCAGAATGTTACAAACTTTTATGGTTTGGGAAAGTTTCCATGGTTTGGGGGAGGTTTGGGGGATTTAGGGGAAATTTTTGTCCCAGGAAGTCTGCAGCTGAAGTTTGCAGTTTGCATTAGTTCCTTTGGCACGAGATAAGAAGCAAGGGACTTGCAGTTGTCTGTTAACTCATTGAGAGCTGAATAGGAAACCAGGAATTTACAGTTGTCCTATTTTATCCTGCTTCATTACAATTAATACTGCAATTAACTCCTTTTTATCTTTACACATGTATATGGGTATTTCTGTAGGGGGATTATTTTCTAGAAGAGAAATTATTGTCAATGAATTTGCACACTTTTTTTGTAATCTTTTTAATGAAGTGTAACATGCAAACAGAAGAGTGACTGATCACACTGCAATAACAGTTCACAAAGTGATGGTAACTCATATAAACTGCCCCTAGTTCCACAAACTCCCCAGAAGCCCCCGTATATGCCCACTTTCATTGTTATGATCACTGTGAAATTGCTTTTCATAAATGTTATAAAAATATTTGATACTGCCCAGTTCTCTACATCCTCTCCAACACAGATATTATCAATCTGTTTTAATTTTTGACAATTTAATGGGTGAGGAGAGACTGTCTTATTAACTTGCATTTCTTTGGCTGTTTTATAAGGTTGAAGATAATTATCTATCATTTGTGTTTCTTCTGTAACCTTTCTGTATATTATCCTTGTTCATTTCTCTATTGGGTTGTCTTTTTCTTATTATTTTGTAGGAATTGTCTGTGTTTTATGGACATTACCATTTGGCAGTTATATATGATGGAAATATTTTTTTCTTCTTTGCCATTTGGCTTTTAACTTTATGGTGACCTTCAGAGAAGTTTCAAATATTTTTTAGACTGATCCTACAGTCTTTTCCTATGGGCCTCTCAGATTGGTGTCATCTTTAAAAATCTTCCAGACATCCAAACATATAAAAATATGTGCCTATACTTTCTTCTTGTTCTCTTACAGTTTTTTATCATTTATATCTTTAATCTATTTGAAATTGTGTGTGTTGGGCAGGTAGTCATCCTTCAAAAAAATCAATAGTCCTAATACAATTTAAAAAAAAAGTTATTTCTCTTATGGAACTATTAAACCTGACCATCAGGGAAGCCCCTGATACTGTTTCCAACTTTAGGGACACCCAAATCAATAGGCATGCCCTCGATCATGACGTTTACTCTTGTGAAGCTTATGTAGGTAGCATAAAAGCTTAGACTACCTATAGGCATGCCTAAGAGTTACTTCTGGAGGACCTCTGTTGTTGCTCAGATGTGGCCTCAGTCTCTCTAAGCCTAGCCCTGCAAGTGAAATCAATGCCCTCCCCCCTACATGGGACATGATATCCAGGGGTGAAAGTCTCCCTGGTGACATGGGAGAGATCTCCCAGGGATGAATCCAGACCTGGCACCATGGGATCAGCAATTCCATCCTGACCAAATGGGGGAAAAGAAGCATAATTAATAACGTATCAGTGGCAGAGAGAGTTCAAATAGAGTTGAGAGGCTACTCTGGAGGTTGCTCTTATGCAAGCTTCAGGTAGACCTTGCTACCTATAATAACCTGCCAACCCCGAACCAGGATCATTCCAGCCAATCCCAAAGAACACCTAGGGCAATTTATAAGATTCAAGGGTTCCAGGCACTAGAGTAACTTGCCAGAAACCTACAACTTCCAGATGGGTTCCTGGTCCAGATAAGTCCTGAAACCTAGCCCAGCCTCTCCAGAACATCAGATAGTTCCATCTCCCTACCCTATATTAGTGATAGACCCTTCCAATATCAAAAATTTAGAATTGCCATATAGCCCAAACAACCCCAATGAGTGGTATGGAAAGATCAAAGGTGATGGTGGAATTGCACATAGAAGATAGTACTTAAATGAATGTGAATGCTGAATCATTTAAATTTTATCCAGTATTTTAGAGCAGCTAGAAGTAAAAACCTAAAACTGTGAAATTGTAACCCATGTCAAAGTCTGAAATATGTTCTACAACTAATTGTGGTGCTGTGCTTGGAAATTTATAGCTTTTTTGTATATATGTTATTGTTCACAAAAAAGGGAAAAAATCACATCAATTGTGATGATTAAAAAAATATTTAAGTCTGCTAGCTTCCTATTTTATTCTGGAGCAGCTAGAAGGAAAAATATGAAGGATCGTTTGGTAGCCCATGACAAACTCTGGGATCTATCTGGTAACCACTTTTTGAACAGTGCTTTGAAAACTATTGCTTTTTTATTTCTTTTTTTCCTTTTTTTTCTTTTTTTTTTAACATGGGCAGGCACCGGGAATCGAACCCAGGTCCTCTGGCATGGCAGGTGAGCATTCTTGCCTGCTGAGCCACCGTGGCCCACCCACTTTTTTTATTTCTTTGCTTTGTATATATGTTATACTATACAATAAAAAAAGCTTAAAAAAAGTCACTTCTCAACTGATTTGAAATGCCATCTTTATTATGTACCAAATTTTCTTATATGTCTGGCTCTTGACTATTTCTATTCCGTTCCACTGAACTGTTTGTATTATGATATTATTTTAATTGAAATGCTAGTATATTATTTTAATTCAAATAGCTTGTATTAGTTAGGA
>PVIY010032444.1:0-28999 GCA_004026745.1 Myrmecophaga tridactyla
TTTATTTCTTTTTCTGAATAGATGCAAATGTTTCAAGAAACGATCATGATGATGAATATGCAACTATGTGATGATATTGTGAATTACTGATTATATATGTAGAACGGAATGATCAAAATAGGAATGTTTGTTTTTATTTGGTGTTTTTTTGGTATTTTAAAAAAATAAAATAAAAAATTATTTAAAAAATGGTGCTGCAATAACAGGATACTCACATGGTAAAATAATGAAATGTGACACCCACCAAACAGCATATATAAAAAAAAATCTTGTTTTCACACTTCACCATTTGAAATGTTTGCATAAAACATTATATCTATTATAATTAACTCATCTTTGTAGTCATTTATGTCTTAGTTCGGGTTAAGTTATCACATTTTTTCCTACAGGACTTCTAATGAGGTAAAGATAATTTTGAGGAACTAATAATGAGGGCTTTGAAGGTAAACACACAGTTTGATGGTAAACACACAGTTTTCTTTAGGGTTAAGCTTAATTGTGATCCACATGTATGAAAAATATATTTAGTTAAAATTGTCTTAAAGGTAAAATCCTCTTCCAAGGACTCCCAATTCATGAAAAAAATGATTTTTTTCTCCAAAAAATGTTTTAATATGAAAAATGTCAAATATACAAAGAAATAAACAGAGAGGTATAATGAACTCCAATATACCCATTACCACGATTCCAGTAGCCATGTTTCTTGAAGATGATGTATAATGATATAGCTTTTACAATGTGACTGAGTGAGTGTGAAAACCTGATGTCTGATGCTCCTTTTACCTAGGGTATGGACAGATGATTAAAAATATGGATAAAAAATAAACAAATAATAGGGGAAACAAAGGTTAAAATAAATTGACTAGAGTGAAATATTAGTGGTCAATGAGAGGGATGGGTAAGGGGTACAGCATGTTTGAGTTTTTCCTTTTGCTGGAGAGACGTAAAAGTTCAAAAAAATGATGATGGAGATGAATACACAACTATGTGATGATATTGAACCACTGATTGTAATCATGTCAAGAATATTTGTATATTTGTTTGTTATTCATAATAAAAATATTTTTAAAATGTTAAAAAAACAAACTAAAACTTCTGAGGTCTATCCCAACTCATTAGTGTTTATTATGTGCCAAGTATATATTGGGGACAAAACAGGATGAAGTATAGCATCCTGCCTTCAGAGAAATCATGATGCAAGTCAGGAGACTGATATTGCACCACTAAGAAAATCCTGAGTTCCTGGCTTAAATGAAGGTGGAGCAAAGGAACTGACATTGTACCCCATCTTGATCTCAGGTCCTGTTCCTAGTCACTTCTGTTCCCTATGATGCAGCCAAAGAGAACCCACTAAAAGGCTAGATGGTGGCCTGAGAAAGGCATCCACTCTCCCTCCCTGCCAAGCTCCTATTGAAACTATTCATGGTATATATTTTTAAAAAGAAAAAAGCAATAGGAAACACTTAAAGGGTACCACCAGTGGATCAGAAATTTTTAGGAGTCCCAAGAAGATTGAAAATAAATGAAATAGGACTGAGAGAGAAATCAAAGCAAAGAAAAACCAGCTGAAGTTACCAGAGTTATATGTATTTACTCTCTAGGGGAGTCCTAGAGAAGTTAAAAGTTAATCAACATGGAGGGTAGATGTGGGTGCAGGCTACACTCATGAGTGGTACAACCACCACCACCACCACGGTCAAGGCCTTCTTGCATTGGCAGTTTAGGACCCCAAAGCTTTCTCCCTACCCCCTGCCCACACATCCTCCAGGGAGTCTGCTCAACTATATGCCCCATCTACCACACAGAGATTTCAGGTCGATACATCTAGGCTGGACGGCCATGCCAGGGACCTGTGCTAATCAAACTAGTCCTTCATTTGTCAGCACGACCGGACAACCAAGAAGCATCGTATATTTAAAGCAAACAAAAATAAGAAAGAGAAGGAACAAGATGGACAGACAGATCTGACCCCAGAGGAAACAGAGGTGATTCAGAAAATTAATAAGAATTTATAAACAACTCTAATTAATAATTGTGAGATATTTGATATGATTCTGCCTCCATAAAACAAAACTACATCATTATAAAAAAGGAACAAAAAATAATTAAGTATTCTTCATATGAATTAAAAATAAATAAATGATAGAACAAATGTTAAAACAAATTGAGTAGACTGAAATACTAGTGGTCAATGAAAGGGAGTGGTCAGGGGTATAGAAAAAAAATAGGGGGAACAAAGGTTAAAATACATTGGGTAAATGGAAATACTAATGGTCAATGACAGGGAGGGGTAAGGGTTTGGTATGTATGAGTTTTTTCTTTTTTCTTTTTATTTCTTTTTCTGGAGTGATGCAAATTTTCTAAAAAATGATTGTTCTAGTTTGCTAGCTGCCAGAATGCAATATACCAGAAACAGAATGGCTTTTAAAAAGGGGAATTTAGTAAGTTGCTAGTTCACAGTTCTAAGGCCGAGAAACTGTCCCAATTAAAGCAAGTCTATAGAAATGTCCAATCAAAGGCATCCAGGGAAAGATACCTTGGTTCAAGAAGGCCGATGAAGCTCAGGATTTCTTTCTCAAGTGGAAGGGCACATGACAAACACAGTCAGAGTTTCTTTCTCATCTGGAAAGGCACATGGTGAATACAGTCAGAGTTTCTCTCTCATCTGGAAGGGCACATGGTGAACACAGCATCATCTGCCAGCTTCTTCTCCTGGCTTTCTGTTTCATGAAGCTCCCCAGGAGGCATGTTGCTTCTTCATCTCCAAAGGTTGCTGGCTGGTGGACTCTACTTCTAGTGGCTATGTCATTCCACTCTGCTCTCTCTGAATTTCTTTCTTCTCCAAAATGTTTCCTCTTTTATAGGACTCCAGAAACTAATCAAGACCCACCCAAATGGGTGGAGACACGCCTCCAGCTAATCCAGCTCTACAACCACTCTTGATTAAATCACACCTCCAGGGAGATGATCTAATTACAGCTTCAAACATTCAATAAATGGCTGCCTTTACAAAATGGGATTAGGATTAAAATATGGCTTTTCTAGGGTACATACATCATTTCAAACCAGCACAATGATCATGGTGATGAATATACTACTGTGTGATGATATTGTGAGCCATTGATTGTAGACCATGTATGGAATGTTTGTATGTTAAGAATGTTCATGTTTGTATGCTGTTTTGGTTTGTCAATTAAAAATAAAAAATTAAAAATGAAAGTATTCTTCTGTTAAAAAAAATGTCCAAATAAAACATTAAATAGACAGGCTAAAGAAGACAGCTACAAAGACCAAGGAGTACACATACCATTAGCTGTTCCTTCTTTTCTTGAATTTTTTTGGTCTTGAAATTCTTTGTCCTCTTGACGTTTTCAGTGGTATCTGAGGCACTGTGGCTGTAATCACTCACTGTAATGATAAAGCAGTGAGGATCAAAATAATGCCACTACCCATTCTCCACATGTAAAGAGCTCGGCCACCTTGACACTCAAGAAAGAATCTGAGGAATTTCTACTTGAGTAAGCCTTGCAGGAAGGACTCCTGGAGCTACTCCCATCAGTCCCAAAATCAGAAAATGGGTTGAAAGGAGGAAAGTAGAAAGGACTACAATTTTTAGGTCCAAAAGAACATCCCCAAAATGAATCTTCTCAAGCACTCTGAAGACATTAAAAATCTTATCCCTGACTTCAGTGATGCCAGAGGAATAAAAACAACTGAAACATAAGACATGTGGCTGGGTTGGAAAATTTTAAGTAATTCTCTTTTGTCCTTGCTAAATCAGTGTGTTCCTGGTCAGTTGTTTCAAAGTCACTGAAAGGTACAACTCACCCATGCTGGACCTGCTGCCAAACAGTCCATTACCATCTTCGGTGACATCGCTGAGAAAATGGTCACTGAAATTCACAGCCTTGTCAGGGTAAAGGTTCTGGCCAATGAAAAAGTCCAAGCACCACAAATGATTAGGCTGCTGTGTCCTAACAGGAAAAAATTACCTCCCAGTCAACCTACTCCTCCTCTGTTAATGACATTTTTATCTACCCAGACTGTCAAGCTGGAAACATGGAGTTCCTTTCTGATGCCAATTGTAACTTGTCATGATGCTTTAGCAATTTTGCCTTTTAAACAGCTCCTCAGTCTGGTCCCTACTCTCTACTACAATAGCCATGACCCCCTTTTCTCATGCTGGAACCATTATAATAGCTTCCCAACGGATTTCTGCCAGCACACCTTCTACGAAACTGACATAGGCACCATTATGCAATTTATAACTAATTGTGTCCTTCTTTTTCTTAACACTTTCCAGTGTCTTGGAATTAAAGTGGCACGATGAAAGTTTCAGGCTGCAGACTTTGAATCCTGGTAATGTCATTTAGTAGCTTAACGACCTTGGGAGAGGCTATTTGTTTAACCTCTCTGAGCCTCGGTTTCTTCACCTATAAAGTGGAAATATTATGACCTACCTCAAAGGGATATTATGAAAATAAAATGAGATAAAATGAGTGTCTATAAAATGAGGATAGATACAAGGGCCAGATATGGAATTCTGCATCCATCTGGACCAATTCCACAGCCCAACATCATGGCCCACCCTCTCCTGGCTATCCTGCTCTGGCCTTAGGAAACCACCTCCTACTTCCTGAAGTTGGAACATGGAACTCTAGTCTCCATGAAATTCTAGTCCATGAAACCTGGAGCTCTAGTCTCTGGTTGAATGTGACAGATAGGTAGTATGTTGTAGATACTATTGGTCACATCAGCTTCCTTTACTAGCCAGAATATCCATCCCAGCTATTGTTGGTGTTGGCTGCTAAGAGTTCCCAGTTGATCCCTTTCTCCAAGAAAATGTTCCCAGGAGATGAGTGCTATGTGGCTTAGAGGTTATGCTGTCTTCCCTTCTTGCATCAAGTGGTGTCGTTCATGCTCTACAGCTCCCTATGAATCAGGATAAAGCTATACCCTTCACTTGCAACCACATCTTCACTCAGCCCCATCTCCTGCCTTGACCTGCCTCCTTCGTATCTCTTCTCTTGAGAGTCCTTCCCTCACTCAGGTCTTCTCTAGTCATATAAACTAAAACACAGTATTTAGTTCTTTAATTGGTTAAAAAGCACTTTCAGTAGTGTTATCCCATTCAAAGCTCCCCACCTCCCTCTGAGTTAGGGAGGGTCTATATATCTAGCCTAACTTTAAAGGTGCCCTTAACACCTTGCTGGGCACATAGTCTGGGCCTAATAAATGTTAGCTCCCCTTCTTTCCCTTGCCTTCTTCTGCCAACTTCTCAACCACTAATTATACTTTGGGATATTCTGGCTTCTTGTCCAGTAAGGCTGCAAATGTCAACAATTAATATTCATCACATACGAATATTATGGCTCTGTGGCTACACACCAGCCACCACATGAGAAGACAGATCAAGACAGAATGGCACAAAGCTTGATTTATTTTAGACAAAGCAAATAGGCCAAAGTACATATCAACAAATATCTTTGTCAGTTTTTACCCGTATTAGCTGCATTACAGATATGCCATTGGACCTTGGTGCATCCAATAAGGCTGAGAACCACAGGACCACAAGATGGGCGAGAATTTCTATCCTTACTGTATCTTTTTGTGCTCAAAAGCTGGCTTCTCTGAGATTTAGCTCAATTATTTATCTAATTCTATGAAATTGCCTGCTTATAGTTAAGTTTCATAATATCTGAACCTTCTCCTTTCTATGAATTAGATGGAAACATTTCTATAATTACAAGCCACAATTTATTAGTTCAGCCACTTCTCAAATGAATAACTTCTGAAGATTTTGCTTACTTTGTTTGAGACTTGAATATAATTCAACCTGATGCTAACTTCACAACCATCTTCATGGACAGTAGCAGAGAGAAGCTTTAAAAAAAAAGTATTAAATTTACAACCATGGGTGTGAAACTTGTTTACTTGAGCAACAGCCTAGAAAATCTGAGATGGTAAACTCTAGATTTAGTCAAATATTTAATTAGCACAAAGGCAGAGAAAAAGGAACAAAATGTGATAGGATAAATAGAAAACAATTAGCAAAAATCACAGACCCAAATCCAGTCGTATAAATAATTCTATTAATTATAAATTCTTCAATCAAAAGATAAAGATCATCACATTGGATAAGTAAGCAAGACTCAAATTCATGCTTTTTTGGGAATCAAGGGACAAGTATCACAGTTGAGTAGATTCCATATATATATACGTGTGTGTGTGTATATATATATATAGCAGGAGGAATTTAAATTAAACCATGGGTCAGCAAATATTAAGAGTGAGATGGTAAATATTTTAGGTTTTATGAGCCATAAAGTCTCTGACACAAATACTCAATTTTGCTTTTGTAGCAAAAAGCAGTCATAAACAGTAAGTAAACAAATGAGTATAACTATGATCTAATAAAACTTTATTTAAAACCTGGGTGGCAGGCAAGATTGGACCCATGGGTCATAATTTTCAGACTCTGGATTAGGCCAAAATTTATAAACCAATAAGATAGATTATCAAAGGAACTATGATTGACAATGAGATAATTTCCATGTTGGTCTATTTGTTGGCAAAGAAGTGGACAGGCTTATTTTCAAAGTTCTCCTCCAGTCTCATGACAAACAGAGAAGGTCCTCTCACAAAGGTTGTACTAATTAACTTTATAATGGTGGTATAGTGCCAGAAAAAAGACATGGGGCTTGGGGTCTGATAGATTTAGCTTCAAATCCTGAATTCCTGAAGACCTAGAATGCAGCCAGTGGCAAGTCACCAAACAGCTCTGAACCTCAATTTTCCTGGGTGTCAAATAAAGCTTGTTCTGATTACCTATTGCAGCATTAAAAAAATGAAAAAAACCACTCCAACCTCAGTGGCATTGAACAGCAACCATTTTATTATGCTCATAGATTTAAATAGAGCATAATAGGAATGGCAAGCTCTGTTCCACATGCCTGAGACTCAGCTGGATGACTCAAGTGACTAGGAGTGGCTTGAAGTTTGGGGATTAGAATTATCTAGACTCATCACTCAGATGCCTGGCACCTGAGCTGGGATCATGTGGGGCTGCAGCCACTCCATGTGGCTTGGGCTTCTCACAGCAGCATGGCTGGGCTCCAAGGAGTACCTCAAGAGGGAACATCTGGAGATGAGCATGCCGCCATGCCTTGGAAATCACAGCATCTCTTCCACCATAACCTGTTAGTCAAACAGTTACAAATCTACCCAGATCAAGGGGAGGGAGCACAGACTCCATCTTTTGAAAGAAAGAGTATTAAAGGATTTATGGCCATTTTCCGACCTGGTACAATGCAGATACTGATTGCATCGTTAAATGGTAAATATCATGATTACAACTGCTGTTAATATAATATTAGCAAATGATTTAAATATACAATTTAACTCATTAAATTTTCTGGTTCTTTTAGCTCTGACCTCCAGGATTTCATAGCATAACATCTAGACATGAGATGCTAAGAAGCTTGCTGCCTTCAGCCAGATACCCCAGAGGCAGACCCTGAGACAAGATTCACATGCAAGTGATCTATATTAAGGCAGTGCTCCCCGAGGAGACTAGTAAGAAAGTGTAGAAAGCAGGACAGGAAAGGGAAATAAGCCAAGCAAGGGTGCAATTTCAGGCAGAGTCCCTGGGTGGGTAACTCCAGCCCAATCTTATCGAGTGCTGTAGAATATAAGTTTCATCTGAGGGTTTGCCTACCTTTCCCATCCTGGGTTCTGCAATTAAGGTCCGGAATTCAGGGTTGTTCTGAGCATAAGACCTCAGGTGAGCAGAGATGTGATCCAGCTGCTTTCTCCAGTATCCTAACAGAAGGGAAAAATCCAAATTTAGCCATGTGGATACTTTTCTGAGGTTATTTTCCTTTTGCAAGTTTTGTGATGGCTTTTACTTAGTAAAACTCAACTGTATTCTGTTTATTACTGGGTTCTTTTATACATGGTTAATGCTTGAATAACACAGACTCTCAAAATATTTTGGGTGCCCCACCTGGAGTCTTTCTCTTCTTCAAAGTCAACCGTATTGAGATATAACTTACATAATAAAATGCACTTATTTTCCTTTTTTATCTATCCAATATATACATTTTTTAATTTTAACATTTGTCCCCCCTATTATTTATTTATTTTTAATCCATATGTTTTACTCATCTGTCCATACAGTAGATAAAAGGAGGATCAGACACAAGGTTTTCACAATCACACAGTCACATTGCTAAAGCTATATCATTATACAATCATCTTCAAGAACCATGGCTACTGGAACACAGCTCTACAGTTTCAGGCACTTCCCTCTAGCCACACTAAATACACATTAAACTAAAAAGGAGATATCTATATAATGCATAAGAATAACCTCCAGGATAACCTCTCAACTCTGTATGAAATCTCTCAGCCACTGACACTTTATTTTGTTCGATTGAGAAGACTTTCTTAATCCCTTGATGCTGAGTCCCAGCTCATTCTAGGATTTCTGTCCCAAATGGCCAGGGAGGTTTACACACCTGGGAGTCATGTCCCATGTAGAGAGGGGAAGGGCAGTGAGTTTGCTTGCCATGTTGGCTGAGAGATAGGCCATATCTGAGCAACAAAAGAGGTCCTCTAGGGAAAACTCTTAGGTCTAATTTTAAGTAGCCTTAGTCTATCCTTTGTGGGGATAAGTTTCATGGGAACAAAACCCAAGATTTAGGGCTCAGATACTGATTTGGTTGTCCACACTGCTTGCAAGAATATCAGGAGTTCTACAAATGGAGAAGTTGAGTTTTTCCCCTTTCTCACCATTCTCCCAAGAGGATTTAGCAAATACTTTTTTATTCACTATTCAAATCACTCTGGGATTTATTGGGGCATCATTCTTGGATTTATCAGGGCATCCCTCTGGACAAACTACAAAATCTCATGTCCTAGTCAAAATTTCATGTACTTATGATGTTCAATTAAGCTGTCCACATAAGTTATATTAGGAAATATAGTCAAAATATAAATTTTATACCAAATAAACATTTTTTTTGCTTTAGACTCACGCATACGTTAAAGTTTTAAAATATGAATTATCATCTATTTTCAACACCTGGCAATCTTGACATTCCTTTCTTCTTCCTCATGCAAAAACATTTTTTAATTTGTACATTTAGTCACTATCATTGTACACTCTATGCATTCCTAGATTATACCATCTAGGTTTTATCATCTATCTTTCCTTCTGGTTTCATTTGTACCCCCAGCCCTCCTTCCTCTATCATCCTCACATTCAGCCTCATTTGGTGTACTACCACGATTGGGCTACAATTAGGAAGTATTGTGCTATCTGTCATGGTCAGGTTCATGTGCCAACTTGGCCAAGTTGTGGTGCCTGTTTGTCTGGTTGGGCAAGTCTGGCCTGTCTGTTGCAATGAGGACATTTCATAGAATTAGAGCATGATCAGCATCCACAGCTGATTCCAATTGTAATCAGCCAAAGGGGAGTGTCTTCTGCAATGAGTGATGCTTAATTGCATCACTGGAAGCCTTCTAAGGAGGATTCAGAAGAGACAGGCTCTATTCCTGCTTCGGCTGGCGAGCCTCTCCTGTGGCATTCATCCAGATCCTCCATCGAAATCATCAGCTTCACAACCTGCCCTGCGGATTTTGGACTCTGCGTTTCCGTGGTCACATGAGACACTTATAAATTTTATATTTGCCAGTGTTCCCTGTTGATTCTGTTTCTCTAGGGAACCCTAAACTAATACACTACCCATTTTGTAACTTTTACAATCAGTCCTTTGGACAATCTGTATCCCTTCAGATCCAATTACCACTCTCTATCCTATTTCTATCTCCTGATAACCTCTGTTCTTAACTGAAATTCTCCAAGTTCATTCAGTAATATTAGTTCATATCAGTGAGACCATACAGTATTAGTCCTTTTGTTTCTGGCTAATCTCACTCAGCATAATGTCCTCAAGGTCCATCCATATTGTTACATGCTTCATGACTTTATTCTGTCTTACAGCTGCATGATATTCCACATATGTATATACCACAGCTTGTTTAGCTGCTCATCTGTTGATGGACATTTGGGCTGATTCCATCTCCTGGCAATTGTAAATAATGCTGCTAAAAACACTGGTGTGCAAATGTCCATTTGTGTCTTTGCCCTCATGTCCTCTGAATAGATATTTAGCAATGGTAGTCCTATACTTAGCATATGGCAGTCCTATACTTAGCTTCTGGAGGAACCACCAAAGAGCCCTCCACAGCGGTTGTACCATTTTACATTCCCACCAACAATGGATGAGTGTGCCTCTTTCTCCACATCCTCTCCAGCACTTGTCATTTTCTTTTTTATTGATAATGACCATTCTCTTTGGTGGGTGTGAAATGATATCTCATTGTGGTTTTGATTTGCATATCCCTAATAGCCAGGGAAGTTGAGCATATTTTCATGTGCCTTTTAGTCATTTGTATTTCCTCTTCTGAGAAGTGTCTGTTCATGTCTTTTGCCCATTTTGTAACTATCTTTTTGTTGTTGAGTTCAACAATCTCTTTGTATATTCTGGATACCTACCCTTATCTGATATATTGTTTCCAAATCTTGACTCCCATTGTGTAGGCTGTCTTTTTATTTTCTTGATGAAGTTCTTTGATGCACAGAAGTGTTTAATTTTGAGGAGTTCCCATTTATCTATTTCTTTCTTCAATGCTCATGCTTTGGGTGTAAGGTCTAGGAAACCACCTCCTATTATAAGATTTATAAGATATTTCCCTACATTTTCTTCTAAAAGTTTTATGGTCTTAGATCTAATGTTTAGGTCTTTGACCCATTTTGAGTTCATTTCTGTATAGGGTGTGAGATATGGATCCTCTTTCATTCCTTTGCATGTGGATATCTAGTTCTCCAAGCACCATTTATTGAAGAGACCGTTCTGTCCCAGGTGAGTTCATTTGACTGCCTTATCAAAGATCAACTGTCCACAGATGAGAGGGTCTATATCTGAATAGTCTATTCAATTCCATTGGTCAGTATATCTATCTTTATGCCAGTACCATGCTGTTTTGACCATGGCAGCTTCGTAATATGCCCTAAAGTCAGAAGCATGAGACCTCCAATTACATTTTTCTTTCCCAGGATATTTTTAGCTATTCAGGCACCCTTCCCTTCCAGATTAATTTGGTTATTGGTTTTTCTATTTCTGAAAAGTAAGTTTTTGGGATTTTAATTGGCATTGCATTGAATCTGTAAATCAATTTAGGTAGAATTGACATCTTAACTATATTTAGTTTTCCAATCCATGAACACGGTATGCCCTTCCATTTATTTAGGTCTTTTCTGATTTCTTTTAGCAATTTCTTGTAGTTTTCTATGTATAGGTCTTTTGTATCCTTAGTTAAATTTGTTCCTAAATATTTTATTCTTTTGGTTGCAATTGTAAATGGAATTCTTTTCTTGATTTCCTCCTCAGATTGCTCATTACTAGTGTACAAAAACACTACAGATTTTTGAGTGTTGACCTTGTAACCTGCCACTTTGCTGTACTCATTTATTAGCTCTAGTAATTTTGCTGTGGATTTTTCAGGGGTTTTGACATATAGTATCATATCTGCAAACAGTGAGAGTTTTACTTCTTCCTTTCCAATTTTGATGCCTTGTATTTCTTTTTCTTGTCTAACTGCTCTGGTAAGAACTTCCAACACAATGTGAATAGCAATGGTGATAGTGGACATCCTTATCTTGTTCCTGATCTTATGGGGAAGTTTTCAGTTTTTCCCCATTTTGTGGTTTTGATTTGCATATCCCTAATAGCCAGGGAAGTTGAGCATCTTTTCATGTGCCTTTTATCCTAGCTAGCTAGGATAATGCTAGCTGTGTTTTTCTCATATATTTCCTTTATCATGTGTGGAAGTTCCCTTCTATTCCTATCCTTTGCAGTGTTTTCAACTAGAAAGGATGTTGAATTTTGTCAAATACATTTTCTGCATTGATCGAGATGATCATGAGGGTTTTACTGCTTTGATTTGTTGATATGGTATATTACATTAATTCATTTTCTTATGTTGAACCATCCTTGCATACCTCGGATGAATCCTACTTGGTCATGTGCATAATTCTTTTAATGTGCTGCTGGATTTGATTTTCAAGAATTCTGTTGAGCATTTTTGCATCTATATTCATGAGAGGAGAGAGACTGGTCTGTAATTTTCTTTTCTTAGAGTATCTTTGTCTGGCTTTGGTATGAGGGGGATGTTGACTTCATAGAATGAGCTAGATAGCTTTCCTTCCTCTTCAAGGTTTTTGAAGAGTTTGAGCAGGATTGGTACTAATTCTTTCTTGAATGTTTGGCAGAATTCACATGTGAAGCCATCTGGTTCTGGGCTTTTCTTTTTGGGGAGCTTCTTAATGACTAATTTGATTTCTTTACTTGTGATTGGCTTGTTGAGGTCATCTGTTTCTTCTCGAGTCAATGTTGGTTGCTCATGCCTTTCTAAGAAGTTGTCCATCTCATCTACGTTGTCTAGTTTATTAGCATAAAGTTGCTCATAGTACCCTCTCATTACCTCCTTTATTTCTGTGGGTCAGTGGTTATGTCTCCTCTTCCATTTCTGATTTTATTTATTTGCATCCTCTGTCTTCTTCATTTTATCAACCTTGCTAAAGGTCAATCAATTTTATTGATTTTCTCATAGAACCAACTTCTGGTTTTGCTGATTTTCTCTATTGTTTTCATGTTCTCAATTTCATTTATTTCTGCTCTAATCTTTGTTAATTCTTTCCTTTTGCTTGCTTTGGGGTTAGTTTGCTATTCTTTCTCTAGTTCTTCAAAGTGAACAGTTAATTTCTTGATTTTTGCTCTTTCTTCTTTTTTGATATAGGCATTTAGGGCAATACATTTCCCTCTTAGCAGTGCCTTTGCTACATCCCATAAATTTTGATACATTGTGTTGTCATTTTCATTTGCCTCCAGATATTTACTGATTTCTCTTGTAATTTCTTCCTTGACCCACTGGTTTTTAAGAGTGTGTTGTTGAGCCTCCATGTATTTGTGAATTTTGTGGCCCTCTGCCTACTATTGATTTCAAACTTCACTCCTTTATGATCTGACAAAGTTTTGTATGATTTCAATCATTTTAAATTTTTTGAGACTTGCTTTGTGATCTAGCTTATGGTCTATCCTTGAGAATGATCCATGAGCACTTGAGAAATAGGTGTATCATGCTATTGTGGGGTGTAATGTTCTATAAATGTCTGAAAGTCTAGTCCATTTATTGTATTTTTCAAATTCGCTGTTTCTTTATTAATCATCTGTCCAGATGTTCTGTCCATTGATTTGAGCGGGGAATTGAAGTCTCCAATTTATGGTAGATATGTCTATTTCTCTTTTCAGTGTTTGCCTCATATATTTTGGAGCACTTTGACTTGGCGCATAAATATTTATGATTGCTGTGTCATCTTGTTGAGTTGTTCCTTTTATTAATACGCAGTGTCCTTCTTTGTCTCTTTTTACATATGACATCTAATTTGTTGGATATTAGTATAGCTACTCCTGCTTTTTCCTGATTGTTGTTTGCATGAAATATCTTTTCCCAACCTTTCACTTTCAACCTATGTTTATCAGTGGGTCTAAGATGTGTTTCCTGCAGACAGCATACAGTCGGTCCTGTTTTTTAATCCATTCTGGCAGTCTATGTCTTTTGATTGGGGGGGTTAATCCATTAACATTTAGTGTTATTACATAAGGGCAGTACTTTCTTCTACCATTTTGCCTTTTGGACTTTATATGTTATATCTGATTTTTCTTCTTTTTACCTTTACTGATAGTCTTCATTTCTATACTCTTCTCCATACCTCTCTCTGCTGTCTTTTCCTATCTGTCTCTAGTGCTCCCTTTAGTATTTCTTGCAGAGCTGGTATCTTGGTCACAAATTCTCTCAGTGATTTTTTGTCTGAAAATGATTTAATTTGTCCCTCATTTTTGAAGGACAATTTTGCTGGATATAGAATTCTTGGCTGGCAGTTTTTCTCTTTTAGAATCTTAAATATATGATACCACTGTCTTCTTGCCTCCATGGCTTCTGCTGAGAAATCGATGCACAGTCTTATTGGGATTCCCTTGTATATAATGGATTGCTTTTCTCTTGCTGCTTTCAAAATTTTCTCTTTCTCTTTGACATCTGACATTCTGATTAGTAAGTGTCTTGGAGTAATCTATTTGGATCTATTCTGTTTGGGGTACACTGCATTTCTTGGATCTGTATTTTAAGTCTTTCATAAGAGTTGGGAAATTTTCAGTGATAATTTCCTCCATTAGTTTTCTCCTCCTTTTTCCTTCTCTTCTCCTTCTGGGACACCCACAACACGTATATTTGTGTTCTTCATGTTGTCATTCAATTCCTGGTTCCTGCTCATAATTTTCCATTCTTTTTCTTATATTTTCTTTTGCTTGTCAGATTTCAGACGTCCTGTCCTCCTGTTCACTAATTCTATCTTCTGCCTTTTGAAATCTAACATTATAGTTTTCCATTGTTTTTTTTCATCTCTTCTACTGACCCTTTCATTCCCATAAGTTCAGTGACTTGTTTTTTCAGACTTTTGATTTCTTCTTTTTGTTTGTCCCTTGCCTTCTTTATATCCTCCCTCAATTCATTGATTTGTTTTTTGATGAATTTTTCCAGGTCTGTTCGAACAACCTGATTGTTTCAACTCCTGTATCTCATTTGAATTGTTCGTTTGTTCCTTTGACTGGGCCACATGTTAAGTTTTCCTAGTATGAGTTGTTATTTTTTGCTGGTGTCTAGACATTTAATTTCCTGAATTAGTTCATTAGTTCATTCTGGAGGTTGTTTACACTTTTTTCCTAGGATTTTCTTGCTGGATGACTTTGTTGTCTATCTGTTCTTGAACATTCAGTTCAGCTTATTCTAGACCTCTAACATAGGTTTTGTTTAACTGATCAGAATTTTTCAGTTCTTGTTTTCTTGTTTCTTGCCCTGCCTGTATGGTGCCTTTATTTTTTTTTTTTCTTTAGGAGGTCTACTTAGGTATTATAGACCCCAGTCAGATTTTCCCAGACCAGACCGGGCTCCTCTCAAGAGAAAAGAGTCACCTGCATCAATTTCCCTCAGGGTGAGACCCAGCAGGTTGACAGACTTTCCTATGAAGCCTCTAGACTCTGTGTTTTTCCTATCCTGCTCAGACAAGCTTAATTCCGCCCTTGCCTGGGGCAGTTGGAGTCTGAGAAGCCTTGCAGTTGTACCCAAAGAGTAGTCAAGCCATAGACACACAGCCATAAAAAAAAGAAAAATCCTTTTCAGAGCAGGACCCCTGTACCTCAGGTTTGCCAATCTAGAGCTTAAGTTGATACGTTGCTCTATGTATCTACAGGTCCTATGCGCCCCCTCCTTCCCTTCAGGGCCCAGACCCTTTCAAGTATTTTGTGCAGTCCAATCAAATGTCATGTATCCATACAATGGATTACTATTCAGCCTTCAGGCATGAAGGTCTGATGTGTGCCAAAACATGGAGGAACCTTGAAAACATTATGCTAAGTAAAATAAGCCATACTCAAAAGAATATTATATGATTCTACTTATATAAAATATCTTGAATAAGCAAATGCACAGAGTCAGAAAGTAGATTGGAGGTTACCAGGGGTTGGAAAAGATGGGGAGAGGAGTCATTCCTTAATGGGGAAAGAGTTTCTGTTTGTGGTAATAAACAAATGTTAATAATGGAAGGTAGTGATGGTCATACGCCGCTGTTAAAAGTAATGTCAGCTTCTTCTGTCAGCTCTGCCCCTTCTGCACCCAGGCAAAAACCAGCAACCTCAGCTTCTACTTGAAGTTCAGCTGATCTCGGGGTCTAATTTTAGTAGTCAGAATTTGTTAATTAATTCCACAGTTGGAGCTTGGTTGAGCTCAGCCTCTTGCTGTCAGTAAAGTCTCTTTCCTTTTCCCTCTGGGAACCATCCTGGGGGGTGGGGGGGCATCACCCTCTGTGGCTTGGGGGACTCACAGTTCTGGGTGGGATCGCAGCTGGTCCAGCCTGTTCAGACTGGTGTACGCTGTGTGTTCGGTCATTGATGTGGCCCCAGCAGTTGTTCTGTGCTATTTTTTGCTATTTTCTAGCTGCTCTGCAGGACGAACTAAATTCCACACCTCACTAAGCCACCATTTTGGACCTCCCCTGCAACTATTTTAAATGTACAGTTTGCGTTTGGCAAATATATACACCTGTCTAATACCATCCCAAACATTATACAGAACATTTCCATCACTCCAAAAAGTTCCCCTGTGCCCCCTTCTAGTCTGAGCAGAGTTTAAAATATACCATTTAAAACTTGGAAGGTTTCATGTGGCAGTCTGGATTTCTGGTTTCTTGTGCACAGATGGAAGAAGTGGCAGTCTGACTCTCTCTTCTGCCACAGCCTCAGCCCAGGGCACAACCCTTTAGTTGGTGAAGGTCCAACTTCCTGTCTTTAGTTAGTTGCTCTGTACTGTGGCCATTTGAATCTGCAATCCAGTAGTGAATTGTGCCTCATCATTTTATCAATGAGGATACTAAACTTGAGAGAAATCAGGTGACTTTTTATGATTTAGAGGAAAGAGTACATGATCTGCAGTTCAGAAAGACCTGTATTTTTTTTAATTATGGCAAAATACATATAACATAAAATTTGCCACTTTAACCATTTTTAAGCATGCGGTTCAGTGCCATTACTTTTAACAGTGGTGTATGACCATCACTACCTTCCATTATTAACATTTGTTTATTACCACAAACAGAAACTCTATCCCCATTAAGGGATGATTCCTCTCCCATCTTTTCCAACCCCTGGTAACATCTAATCTACTTTCTGACTCTGTGCATTTGCTTATTCAAAATATTTCATATAAGCAGAATCATAGAATATTTGTTCTTTTGAGTATGGCTTATTTTACTTAGCATAATGTTTTCAAGGTTCCTCCATGTTTTAGCACACATCAGACCTTTATGCCTTTTTATGGTTGAATAGTAATCCATTGTATGGATACATGACATTTTGTGGATCCATTCATCTGCTGATGGAAACTTGGGTAATTTTCCACTTTTTGGCTATTGTGAATACTGCGGCTATGAACACTGGTATACAAGTGTCTGAGTCCCTGCCTTCAATTCTTTGGGTATACATCTTAAGAGTGGAATTGCCAGGTCACATGGTAATTCTACGTTTAATTTTTTGAGGAATGCCAAATTGTTTTCCACAACTGCACCACTTTACAATCCCGCAATTAATACAACAGAATTCTGATTTCTCCACATCCTTGGCAACACTAATTTTCCATTTTTTAAATACTAAACATCCTAGTGGGTGTGAAGTGGTAATTCTTTGTGATTTACCTAATGGCTAATGATGTTGAACATCTTTTCATGTGCTTATTGGCCATTTGTATATCTTCTTTGGAGAAATGTCTCTTATTCGGAGAAATGTTCTTTGCCCATTTTTTATTTGGGTTGCTTATATTTTTTGTTTATGATTTCTAAATATCTCTCTATATTCTGGATATTAAACCTTATTAAATATTTGATTTCCAAATATTTTCTGCCACTTTATGGGCTAACTTTTCATTTTCTAGAACATGGGTTGTCTTGCTATTTATTTAGGTCTTCTTTAATTCCATTCAGCAATGCTTTGTAGCCTTCAGTGTACAAATCTTTTACATCCTTGATTAAATTTATCCCTAGGTGTTTTATTATTTTTAGTTGCTATTAGAAAAATTGTTTTCTTGATTTCCTTTTGGATTGTTTTTAACTCTAGTAGCTTTCTTACAGATTCTTTAGGATTTTCTACATGGAGTATCATGCAATCTGCTATTTGAGATGGTTTTCCTTCTTTTCTACTTTAGATATTTTTTAAAATTTCTTTTTCTTGATTATTGCTCTGGCTAGAACTTCTAGTACAATAGCAGTGAATTGCAGTGGTGAAAGTAGACATCCTTGTCTTGTTCTTTATCTTAGGGCAAAAGCTTTCAGACTTTCATCATTGAGTATGATCTTAGCTGTGGGTTTTTCCTATATGCTCTTTATCATGTTGAGGAGGATCTCTTCCATTTATAGAGTTTCCTGTATGTTTTTACCAAGAAAGAGGGCTGGATTTCGTCAAATGCCTTTTCTGCATCAGTTGAGATGATCTTCTTTCCCCCCTTCATTCTATTAATGTGGTCTGTTACATTGATTTTATATAGAACCACCTTTGCATTCCTGGGATGATCCCAATTGTTAATGGTGTATAATCCTCTTAATGTACTGTTGAATTTGGTTTGCTAGTGTTTTCTTGAAGATTTTATACTTATAAAAGATATTGGTCTGTAATTTTCTTTCCTTGTGTCATCTTTATCTGGCTTTGGAAGTATATGCTGGTCTCTGAATGTGGGTTTTTTTTTTTTTTTTTTACATGGGCAGGCACCGGGAAACGAACCTGGGTCCTCTGGCATGGCAGGCGAGCATTCTTGCCTGCTGAGCCACAGTGGCCTGCCCTCTGAATGTGGTTTTAATATGTCTTTCCTTGATGACAAAATATGTTGAGAACTCTTCATTTGCTTATTGGTTTTTTGCATATTTACTTTTTTAAAGTATATGTTCAAGTCATTTGCCTGTTTTTTAAAAATGTGTTTTATTTTTATTTTCATCAAGTTGCTGGAGTTCTATACATGCTCTGGATACAAGTCCATGTCAGAGATATATGCTGAAAATATTTTTCCCCAGTTTGTGGCTTCTCTGTCTATTCTCTTGAAGGTGTTCTTCATAAGTACAGGTTTTTAATTTTGATGAAGTCCAATTATTGATTTTTTTTTCCTATCTGGCCCCTAATTTGTTTGTCTTCTCTAAGAAATCTTTGCCTACTCCAAGGCCATAAAGATATTCTCTTGTTGATGGGGTTTTTTTTGTTGTTTGTTTTTGCTATTGAGCTTGTTATTTTAGTTTTTACATTTAGGTCTATGGTTTGAAGTGGGAGACAAGGTTGTTCTTTTTCCATATGGATATCCAATTGTATAAGAACCGTATGTTGAGATTTTCCTTTTCCCATTGAATTACCTTGGTACTTTTGTTAAAATCATTTCATAGTTAATGTTAGTGCATTCCTTAACTCTCTATTGTGTTCAGTTTTGATGTGTATAATACCTCTGACTATCCCACTCTTGATTTCTGTAGCTTTATGGTAAATCTTTAGTCAGCTACATTGTCCTCCCACTCTGTTCTTTTTCAGGATTGTTTTAGCTATTCTTGGGGACAGAACAATCCATTTTTAGAATTGAAAATGTGATTGTGGCTGAAAAATGGCTGTGGTATTCTCTTTTACACAAGACTGAACAGAAAGGCAAGGTCTGTCCCTGGCTTCATTCAGGAACAAGAAAAGGTTATCCCACCGGAGCAAAGGGAAACAAAACATAAAGTTGCTTTTCAAGTTCAGGCTTGTCCAATGTACCAGGTATAAACATATTTGATGGGAAGGTTAGGAAAAAAAGTGGGCAGGTGCCTGCCCTGGGTTGGCAAACAGCAATATCTGCCACTGATAAAATTTATTTTGCTTGTAGTGTCCACCCTCATGTATAGGATGCTTCATAGGGTGCTGAGTGGAAATGAATGGAATGCATATGCAACTGCTTCACAGTAGCCTTAGAAGCATCATTGTGAAAGTGCTTTAAATTACAAAGTCCTTCTGACTTTGTTCTCTAAAAAGACAAAACATATTGGTTTAAAGAGATTCATCCACTCTTAGGGACCTTCTTCTTGCTTTTTCTCTTTAAGAATCTTATTCTTCATCTCTGTTTCTTGAGTTTGTTGGAATAATTTTGAGGAATGCCTTCAAGATCTCACATATCCCAGTCATTAAGAAAAAGTCAGCTGTATCTCTAAAACAGCATTTTTTTTTCTTTTAAGGAATAATGTCTCGTCTGTTATTCAGGTCAGTGTGTTATTTGAGGGCACTGACTTGTGTCAATTCTCATTGTTCCAAGTGAATGTTATGCTCTTCTCATGATTCATATCTATAGCTTTTGTTTTAGATGAAATTTACAGGGCTTTTACTATGTGCACAGTCCTTCATATGCATCCTTTCTTTTGTGTTCCCAACAACCTGATGATATAGGTATGATCATCTTAAGAGGTTGTGCTGGCTTGAAACTGTTATGTACTCCAGAAAAGCCATGTCCTTTAAATCCTAACCCAATCTTGTGAGGGCAAGCCTACTGTTTGTATGGGCTGTTTTGATTATGTTGTTTCCATGGAGATACGACCCACCCAATTGTGGGTAGGACCTTTTGATTAGATGGAGACGTGACCCTGCCCATTCAAGGTGGGTCTTAATCCTTTTGCTGGAGCCTGTATGAAGAAAATAAAAAGCAGAAAACAGAGCTCAGAGCCAATACAGAGAGCAGAGAGATGAAACCAAGACACAGATGTTTGGAGAGGCTAAGCTAAGAGATGACACCCAGAGTCTGCTCCTGGGAAGCTAAGTGAGGATCCATAGATGCTTAGAAATCCACTGGAAACAGCAGCTGAGAAAGGTGTTTGAAACCTGGAGCTGCAAAAGAGGACCAGCAGACATCACCATGTGCCTTCCCCTGTGACAGAGGAACCTGGACGCAATCAGCCTCTCTTAAGTAAAGTTATCCTCTTGTTGATGCTTTAATTTGAAAGTTTTCCTGACCTTAGAACTATAAGTTTGTAACCTAATAAATCCCTTTTGTAAAAATCAATCCATTTCTGGTATATTGCATTCTGGCAGCTTTAGCAAACTGAAACGGGATGGTGTCAACCTCTAAGATAAAAAACAAGACAAGGATATCTGCTCTCACTACTTCTATTCCACACTATTCTAGAAGTCCTAGCCAGTACAATGAGGCAAGAAAAAGAAATAAAAGTCATCCAGATTGGAAAAGAAGAACTAAAATTGTCTTTATTCACAGACGACAAGATTGTTCATATAGAAAATCCTACATAATCTACTAAAATCTATTCGAACTAATAGGTGAGTTTATCAGGATTGCATGACACAAATTCAATACTCAGGATTGCATGACACAAATTCAATACATATAAATCAACTGTATTTCTATATACAAGCAACAAACAGTAAGAATTTGAAATTTTTAAAATGCCACTAACAATGGCCTCAAAATATATTAAATACTTTGAAATAATTTGATAAAGTAGGTGCAAGACCAGTACACTGTAAACTACAAAACACTTTTAAGAGATATTAAAGATGACCTAAATAAATTGAAGGATATTCTGTGTTCATGAATTAAAAGAGTCAATATTGTTAAGATGGCAATTCTTCCCAAATTGGTTTATAGCCTCAGTGCAATCCCAATCAAAATTCCAGAAGTTGTTTTGGTAGAAATTGATAGGTTGATTTGAAAAAGTATATGGAAAGACATATGATCAAGAAATAGCCAAAACAACTTTGAAAAAGGAAAACATAATTGGAGGACTTACACTACCTGATTTCAAGACTTATTAAAAAGCTATAGTAGTCGAGAAATGTAGTACTTGTGTAAAGATAGACTAGGAGATGAACAGATAGAATAGCGAGTCCAGAAATAAAGCCACACAAATATGGTCAACTAATTTTCAACAGAAGTGCTAAGGCAATTCAATGCGGAAAGAGTAATCTTTTCAACAGTTGGTGCTGGAACAATGAGTTAGCCATATAAAGAAAACTGAGCCTCAATCGTTAATCTACACTGTATACAGAAATTAACTTGAAGTACGTCACAGACTAAATTTGAAAACTAAAATTAAAATGCTTCTAGAGGAAAACAAAGAATAAAATCTTAGTGACCTTAGATTTGGCATAGATTTCTTAAATACATCACACAATAGTTAAAAAGTATTAAGGAAAAATATCAATAAATTGGACTTCATCAAAATAAAATACTTTTGTTCTTCAAAAGACAACTTTAAGAAAAAGGCAAAAACTGGGAGAAAAATATTCACAAAACATATAACTGATAAAGGATTTGCATATGGAATATATGAAGAACTCTTACAACTCAAAAATAAGAAGACAAATACACGATTTTTAAATTGGGCAAAAATTTGGACAACTACCAAAGAAGATATATGATGGCAAATAAGCATGAAAAGAATCTCAGCATCATTTAATATTAGGGAAATAAAGATTAAAACCACAATGAAATACCCTATCTATTCCTTAGAATAGCTAACTTTAAAGACTGCCCATACGAAGTATTGGAGAGACGAGGATATAGAGAAACTGGCACTCTGTTACCACACACTGTTGATGGGCATGTAAACTGGTCCAACCACTTTGAAAAACAGCTTGGCAGTTTCTTGAAAAATTGAGCATACATCTGCCATAAGACCTAGCCATTCCACTCTGGGTATCTCCTAAGACAAGTGAAAATATATTTCTACACAAAGACTTATATATGAATGTTCATAGCAGCTTATGTTTGGAGGTAAACCCAAATGGCCATCAATAGGTCAATGGGTGAACAAATTGTGGAATATACATAAAATAGAAATTCAGCAATACAAGAGAATGAACCACTGACACAGGCAACACCGTAGTTGATTTTCATCATCATTCCCATCACTCAGCAGTTTGTTAGAAAGCTAGAATCTCAGATTCCATCCCATCTATCAAATCAGAATCTGAATTTAAATGAGATTCCAGATGAGTTTATGCACAATAAAGTCTGGGAAGCAGTGATTGCATATATCTACATATTAGCTGTTTATCATATTAATGCCAAGATGGATCTGACAATTATAATTATTCCTGAAAAGTTCTGACCCCAGGGAGGTTAAATGACTTTCCTCCTGTAATCAAGCTGAGAACTGTCAGTGCGGCTATGGGCAATCTTAGTAGTTGTGTCTCTGGCATTTCTTTAAAATAGCTTCATTATTTATTATTATTATTATTATTAACAGCAGCTGTACCACCCTCTATCAAGTGCTTATTTTGTGCCAGATACTTTATATATATTATCTCTTTTAATTCTCCTAATAATCACATGAGATACATATGGGTTACCCCTTTAATCAGGGAAATCATGTGACTTGCTTAAGGTGGGGCTCTGACTCCTAAGCCCACTCCCTTAATATGTGGTCCTTTCGCATGAACCTCCTCAAAAAAACAGTTCACATCTCTCCTTGGCTATTAAACAACTCAACTACATATGGAATCATAGTAATCGTCATGTCCTGGTATTGCAAGGACAAAATGCCTATCATTTAATTACAAATGGGGTCTTCTAAATAATCTACATTATTAAATTAGTGAGGGGGGATCCCTCAAATTATCACTTTACCGAGTCTACTGTAATTTAAGAGGCATAGGCCTAGCAATGGCTTCCTAAGATACAATGATGATAATGAGAGTGTTCCGCTTTCAGGATTTTGCCTCCTATTTTAGAAAGGAGAGTTGCTATTTTGTCCTCTTTATATTTGATTTTGACTTTAACAGGTCAAGCTAATACCCCTATTGGTTCTGGTTGGGATTGAACTGCTCTTGGCACTTAGAGATGCCTGTGGGGTTATTTGCAGACCAGTATACCTAGGCTTTTTCATAAAAGTCAGGTTTATGAATCTGCTGTGGTGCAAGTAAACACTTTGGCAATTATTACCTTTGGGAAATGGAGGGAAGAGATAATGATAATTAAGAGATAATGGGGAGGGCCATGGTGGCTCGACAGGCAGAGTTCTCACCTGCCAGGCTGGAGACCTGGGTTCGATTCCCGGTATCTGCCTATGCAAAATTAAAAAAAAGAACAGATAATGGCAGATAGCAATAAAGACCAGACTAACAACATTTCTACCATAATACAAGAAATCCATCTATGCTACCTGATTTACGAACTAGACAATAGGTCAAAATATCCAAGAACTGAAGGTTAAGAGAAGACCTATTATTTTTATACAGAAAAATAAATTTAAAAGAAAAAGATGAAGAAATTTTCTTTCAGAAAAAGAGTGAGCACCCTCTGACCACAAGAAAGCATGTCTCCCCTCACCTCTTCCTGGACTGATGGCTGTGAGGGGGGGTTTGTGGTCACTCATTTTCTCTTGCCTCTGTTTCTGAGATGCCATTTCTAGCTCCTTCCTTGCTAGCAGCTTGCTTGAGGGGTAGAACAGGCCGACGGTCTGTGTGCCTACATCTTTCTTAGTTCCAGTATCAGATTTGGGCAAAGGAGCATTTATGGACTGCCAGGCAGATCGAGGCTGTGAGTGAGGAAGAAAACATAAAAAATTGGAACATAATTTAATTAATCCTCTATTTTCCTCATAGAAAACAAATCTAATCAGAATTGTTACAGTAAACTGTTACACTGAATGAAAAAGGGAGTTTTGAGCCCTTGCCTCACCTTCCTTGCCTCTGTCTTCTCAGCAATTCCCAGCCTGATCTGTGAAGCCAGCCCATTTCCTTGGCCATTCACTGTCTCAAATTCAACAAATCAACTGATGTTCCCTGCTCTTGAATGAGGCCTGGAAGATATTAACCTTCTCTGCTCTACCATCTAATGGAGCATAGACTTCATTATCATCCAGACTTAGCTACCAAGTACCAACATTTTCCATGAGGCACTCTCCTGCACCTGGACCTGGGCACCTGCAGGAGGACCATGCAAGACGGTGCAGGTTGTACACATTTGAAGGGGCCCTGTTTACATAGAGGACATTGTATATTTGCATATTTATTAGGACATTTTTCTGGTGGATGGAAGAAAATGTCTTTCCACTGAAATTACTATTAGAATTGATTTCCAACAGATTAAGTGTCTTGAGGAAAGAGCACCTTTACCTATTTGCACAAAAGTGCTATATGAATTAATGATAGTCCCAGGATTCATATCTTTCAATTTGGCCAAGGAAGACCATCAACTTTGTAAAAATGTCTGCAAAATGCTGAGAGCACGTGAATTCTCTCTAGTAATTTTCAACCTTCAAATTGTTAAGAAGCAATAAGAAGAAACCTAAAATGTTTTTATCAAGCTTAGTGAATTCCATAAAATGGTAACATTTTATGCTACCAGTTAGATGTTAAATGCTTCTGAAAATAATCTTGTGAAATTTTCCTCAAAATACTATTGTAAGTGGCAAAAATCAATTTTATATACCAGATTTAAGTCTTTGTAAACTATAAAAAAGTGGGGTGGGGGGAGGTGATATGCTACATAAAAAATTAAGATAAGAGAAGTATATTCTATTCCATATATCCTAAATTCACTTCTTCCTAGTGGCATTTTATCCATTGCTCTGCAAACAGAATTAAACCTCAGTCTCCTACAGATAAATCATATTCAGATCTTTGATTTCTTAGGAAACCATCTGGGTGTTTAAAACCTAAATTGAGTGTTTGTTTGGAAATTTAAAAAATAATAATAATAAAACTGAAATTGATTGAGTTAATTTTTACCCCCTAAAGTCCATGTGAAAGTTCTAAATGTTTGGTCTCTCTTTTCCCATGAAACCCAACTCCTGGGTTGATCTACAGGGCAGAGTGATCAGTTCAGGTCACATCCTCTTCCAGGGCATCAGTTCTACCTCCGTGGAGGCCTCACCTTAGAGAAAGGGCCATGTTCTCCAGCAGCTAGCGCCATGCTGTTGTCCAAGCTTGGTCTTCCCAGAGAGTCCACATAGATGCCACAAGAGCCACAGAATCGAGCAGACCAGTAATTGCTAGCTCCACATTTAGAGCAAACAGAACAGCAAGCAGGAATTCCAGGCTAGAGGACAAAATATATTTTTATACTTTCATGAATAATTCCCATATAATTTATTGCTCTTCCACATTATCTCTAGCTATCAAAATAACATATGTCCATATCTTCTAACCCAGCATTTCTACCTTCTAGAATTGATCCCATAGATGGACAAGTACACAAAGAATTTTATTGAAAGTCATTCACTGCAGCATTATTTTTAGAAGAAATGAAAGTGAGTATGATTGCAGAATCATTATACTGATATTTCTTTTAGTCTCCAGAGTCTTGGAGTAGCTAGTAGTAAAAACCTAAAAATTATGGAATTGTAACCCATACTAAATTCTGAAATCTGTTCTATAACTAATTGTTGTGGTATGCTTTGAAATTTGCTTTTTTGTATATATATGTTATTTTTCACAAAAAAAGAAAAAAAAGTTGATTATGATGATAAATGCACAGCTATATGATGGTACTGTGAACCACTGATTATACACTCTGGATGATTACATGGTATGTGAGTATATAATATATATCAATACAATTGTATTAAATTTTTTTTTGAAAAGTGGGTCACAGTGCTTCTGGAAAGGGTTATCTGAGGAACCAGAATGAGAAAGACTAACCTGCCTACAAACCCTGAATTATATATTATTTGCAAGCAATATTTATTCTGATAAATACATAAGTAAATGTGTTTCTTTTAAAAGGTAGGTAAACAGAGCATGCATAAAAGAAATGCAAATAGTGAGTGAACATGTGAAAAAAATTCACCCTCAAAGAAATGCAAATCAAAGCAGCAGTGAAAGACCATTCTCAAGGTAAGAGGATTTAATGAGCTGTCTCCAGTATCATAGGTAAATAGATGTTCTAAGTTTGCTAGCTGCCAGAATGCAACACACCAGAAATGGACTGGCTTTCAACAAAAGGGGATAAATTTAGTTAACATATAGTTCTTCAGAGGAAAGGCAGCTAACTTTCCACTGAGGTTCTTTCTTACGTGGAAAGGCACAGGGCGATCTCTGGTGGCCTTCTCTCCAGGCCTCTGGGTTCCAACAACTTTTCCCGGGGTGATTCCTTTCTGCATCTCCAAAGGCCTAAGCTGAGCTGCGAGTGCTAAGATGAGGTGTGCTGAGATGAGGTATGCTGAGCTGCTTGAGCTGTGCTATGTTGAGCTCTCTCATTTAAGCACCAGCCAATTAAATCAAACATCATTCACTGCAGCAGGCACACCTCCTAGCTGACTGCTGATGTAATCAGCAATAGATGAGGTTCACATGCCATTGGCTCATGTCCGCAGCAATAGAACTAGACACCTTCACCCAGCCAAGTTGACACCTGAATCTAACTACCACAATAGGTATCACTACTCAAAATCCTAAGAAGTGATTTCTGCAAGACCACTGAAGGGGACCCCCACTCTCTCTAGCACAGTGGTGAGGCGCTTTGACAGAGGAAGCTCCGTTTTAGGATACCCACCGAGGTGCCACACCAGCTGCAGCAGCCAGCCTCTGGGTGGTACCGGCGACCACATTTGGTACAGGGGCGGGTCTCCCCTTTCTGAGTGGATGGAGAAGGGGCTTTATCGCCACTGCATGTCAACTAGTGAACAAAACAGCATTTACAGGCAGGATCAGTACTGTATTTTTCAAACCCCCTTCCAATACATTGTGTTTTTTTGTAATTCCTGATTTTTTAAATTTTTTATTCATGATACATAACCACATACAAGCACAGACATTCTTATCATATGATCATTCTTGTTATATAATCGATAACTCACACTATCATCACATAGTTGTATATTCATCATCATAATCATTTCTTAGAACATCTGCATCAATTCAGAAAAAGCAATAAAAAACAGAAAAAAATTCATACATACCATACCCCTTACCCCTCCTCTTCACCGATCACCAGCATTTCATTTTAACATTTGTTCCCCCTATTATTTTTTAATTTTTAATTCATGTTTCACTTGTCCATTGATAAGGGAGACAAAAGGGGCATCAAACAGAAGACTCTCACAACCACACTGTCACACTGCGACAGCCATATCATCATATAATTATCCTCAAGAAACATGGCCACCAGAGCACAGCTCCACATTTTCAGGCAGTTCCCTCCAGCCTCTCCATTACAACTTAACTAAACAGGTGATATCTATTTAATGCATAAGAATAACCTCTAGGATAACCTCTCAACTCTGTTTGGAATCTCTCAGCCACTGACACTTTATTTTGTCTCATTTTGCTCTTCCCCCTTTTGGTCGAGAAGATTTTCTCAATCCCTTGATGCTGAGTCCCAGCTCATTCTAGGATTTCTGTCCCATGTTGCCAAGAAGGTCCACACCCTCTGGAGTCTCATGTCCCATTAACATTGGATATTTACGAGTCATTAACTATAGGGAGGGAACATGCAGTCAGCCTACCTCTTGTGATGAAGGCAGGTCCCGCTCACAGGTGACGCAGTATCTCAAGTGAGCAGGATTCCCTGTTCCACAGGCCAGGCAGATTACCTTCTCCTTGAAAACAGAGTAAGAAGTACAAGTTCTCCTGAGCAAATAACTGGGTGAAGAAATCATCGATCTTTCCAGCCAATCAGCCAGCTACAGTCCCTATTACAACACCCAGACCCTGAAATATTGAATTTGGTTTAGGAAATACAGCATAAAGGTGAGGGGACAGGGGGTATAGGAACATAATTTGTATATTCCATTGAAGTTGGTATCAAATAAAACAGGTGTAGATGGGTATAGATTTAGGATGTTAAATATAAGCTCCAAGACTATTAAGAAAATATTGGGAAATATGAAAGCTCAGTGAGATGGGGCCACAGGGCAGGGGAACAAAATATTTAATGCATAAAAAGTACAGAGTTTCTGTTGGGGGCGATGGGAAAGTTTTAGTAATAAACAGTGTCAGACAAATGAATACAGCTTTCCAAAGAAACAAAACCAAAATAAACAAACTGAAAAAGAGTATTCATTTTGGCCTTGGGAAGAAAAACCGAAAATTCTGTGTTGATTATGTATAAATTTTTCTCCCCACTGTGGAAACGTGATAATCAGGAGGCCTCTTCATTTCATGGTATGAACAGTATAAAGAAGGGGCCAAGACCAGCAAAAGCTTATCTATGTGTTTTCAAGTAATCTAGTTATTGAGCTGGGGATTACCCCCATGGAGATTTATGTTAAATACGACTTCAGGTTTGCTCTGTAGTTTCTCACTTAGAAAAACTATCTTAGAAAAGAAAAGGAAAGTGCTAACTTTCTGAGTCAGGAACCTAAAATTAAGTT
>PVIY010032445.1:0-28961 GCA_004026745.1 Myrmecophaga tridactyla
CCACAGCTGTGCCCACCACCGTCTGAATCCCCACTGGCACCTATAGAATTCAGGTTTTCATTGTTTCAGACCTAAATCAGTGTTTGTCAGTGTGGGAACTCCATTCATATTCTGCTTCAAATGGCCCTTTGCTATGAACATCAACAAGGGTGATAAATAGATTTTGTTTCCAGCTTGCAAGCTGTTCTCATAGCCCTTGTCTCTATTTAAGGGAGACACTAATAGTCCAAACACTGATTTCTGTTGCTGGACTGTGTGCTAGCCTATTTGCTATGGTCCATGAGTATATAAACAGGAAGTTGGGAGTGGCCTGCACAGCCAACACTACTGCACAGAGTTCAGCCCATTGGGCAGAATACCTAGTCTAGTTTCAGTAAGTAGATAGCCATCCTTGTGACAGATGTCAGCAGCAGTTCATGGACTCCGTTAACCGTGAGTTTTGCAGATCCATCTAGGAAGCATGCCACATCATCAGCCAGAACATCTTTGAACCGGGGCCCCACTTAACTAAGGAGGGGAGAGAAGCTCCTGTGGGTCATTCAGCACTCCCCAGCAAAGCAGCTATTAGTTCATGATATCATCCAACTCCCTGAGGCTTCAGTCATGCTCAAGCTTGAATATACCATTTCCATTTAATGATGGAGAATTGCTGAAACTGTCTTACTTTATTAGTAGGATTAGTGTGGATTGGCAATCTTTGAGTCACATATTACAATCTTTAAGTCACATACAGCATGTCACTGGAACAGCAATACAGTTCCCTGTATGGGTTGCCATTGTGTGCAGGGCCCATGGGTGGCATCTCCTTTAATCTGGGGTAATGTATTGTCAGCATTCAGGGTCCTGAGGTGTTTATTAACATCCAGAATGGACTGTTAAACTGTAACAGACTGGCTTTTAATACCCTTGCCTTTACTGAGTCCTGAATTAATAGAGTAATGTTCTTTTCACCACATGGAAGGCAGTACTGTTTTATTGAACAACTTGGTAAAGCTCCAGAAACTCTAGTGGTGAGTGGAAGTGAAAATACTCTAAGGTTGGTGCTCAGAGCCACAGAAACAGTGGGGCAATCAGCAGTGGGAACCACAATCAATGGTGTCAAAAATGGCGCAAAGGGCCCCATACATACCTGGCACACTTACTTGCCTTCCACGGATCACTGCATCTGTCTGAAAGCCCCCTAGTGCCACTACTTTGCCCTTGCCCTTATAGGAGTTCAGGATTACTGTTACTTGGGCTTCTGTACCTGAGAGACCCATGAAGGTCTGGATGCCCTTATTTTCTCCTGAACAGGAGCATCGGACCACTGGGGATCTGGAGACTTTGTCCCCACCCTTAATCAGTTTTCTCAAAGTGAGTATGTTGGAGTGCAGGAGAGATCTACCATCCTCCCTATGTGACACACCAGTCTTATAATTGGAATTCTCTTCCTCACTGTCCTGATCTGGGCACAGAGAAGCCTTATCAATTGTTGTTCCCATCCTACCCCAAATGAGGTCAGGGACTCGGAATTGTTGATATGGGATTCTCAATATCTTTGGTTCTGTGAGCTTCCTTCCTCCCTTTCCTTTATGGAACACCCCCTTCTGTGGATATCTTCTTCCACAGAAATCCCATCAGTTTCTGGTGTATTTATGCTTTGCTGTAGTAACCAAAGCGATATCGCTTGGTGGGTAAGCCCCACACTTTCATTTGTTATTCCAAGGTCAGGTAACTGGTTGCACTCCTCTTATGGCCCTTAGGGCAGGGTGGTTTCCAGTTGCTCTGCTCCCATCCCTTTGGGCCTGCCTCAGAAAAGAAGGTTGACACTTCAATGCTATTTCCACTCCAGAGTGGGGTGCTGCCATCATCTCTCATGATAAGAAAATGGACAGAGGATCTTCCATTGGGGAGTACCCTATTTCATTAATGTCTCTAATGCCATCCAAGACGGGACCAACTCATCCATGCACTGTCCTGCGCAGAGTTGTATAAACAGGAGACTTTTGCCCTTTACCTTAGGGAACTTAACTTCATGAAGAGATCTCATTCAGGTTTTATCGCCTGAGAGGTTTCTCACAGTTGGAAAAGCCACTCTCTTACTTCCAACAACCCAGGCTAAAAGTTCATAGGCATGTGAATATCTCTATCTGTTGGTTGTCAATTTCAATGTTGGAACACATGCCTTATAGTAGAAAGTCTGTAGTTAACTTTCCCAGACTGCACCACTGGTCCCTAGACATCTGAGTCTGCAATGCCCCATCATCAAACAGAAGCAGCAATCAAGCACGGGACACATTATTTGATTCTGTCCATAGATATCTTTTAACTTCCACATTTTACCCTCAGAGAAAAAAATGAGGGTAGTTCATTTTTTTGAGTGGTTGATTTTCAGCATTCCCATCAGGAGTTCTGCATTGAATAATATAGACCAAACCTGAGGCCTATAAACAGCCTGAATTGGTAGGCATTCCCTGCATGGATTCCCCAGTCCTTTCTCTGGAGGTATTTTTCCACTCTTGAGACACTGTGGGAGTTGGCAAATGGCAGGGGACTACACATGTGACCAAGAGCAATTCTATAATTATTCTTTTCTTCTGTCCTTATAAACTCACCAATATAACCCTGTTAATATGTAGACTGCTTATATAACACTTCTGAACATGTGCTCGGAGGGAATCCAGCAGTTCACTCAGCCATCATCCACTGAAGAGTAGCGCCACCATGGGACAACTGAACCAATAATCCCTTATGTTTCCACCATGTCAAGGCATGCTTTTGACAATTGCCCTGTGCTGGTATGGAAATGTCATGTATCTCAGAAAAAATGCATGTTCTTTTAATCTTAATCCAATAGTTTAGGATGTGACCATTTGGTTACGTGTTTCCATGGAGATGTGACACAACCAATTGGAGGTATGACCTTTTGATTGGGTTATTGCCACAGAAATGTTTTATTATATGGAGATGTGACTCCAACCATTAAATTTTGGTCTTAAGGTTTATTGGAATCCTTGAAAAGATGAAACATTTTGGAACAATCTCAGATGCAGATATTTGGTGAGTCAGAGGAAAGTGCCTCAAGAACCCACAGGATCTGTGAGAGCTATTTGAAACTATGAGCCAGGAGAGAAGACCAGTGGATATTGCCACATGTTTTCCCATGTGATGCTAAGCTGTACAGAATCCAGAGATTTATCATAGAGAAGCTAAGTCAGGGCCCAAAGACAGAAAGTCACAAGAGTCAGAAGGAAAAAGCAATGAACTGGGGACAAGGACCTCAGAAACAAACCTTTTGCCTCCCAAGTTAGCAGACAAAACATTGATACATTTGGCCTTTCATCAGTGTCAAGATATCTTTCTCTGGTTGCCTTACACTGGAGATTTTTATTGCCTTAGAACTATAAACTCATAACACTATAAATCCCCTTTACAAAAGCCTATCCATTTCTGATATATTGCATCATGGCGGCTTTAGTAAGCCAAAACCACTGCCAAATATGGCAAACTGCATGCCCGAAGGAGAGACACCTAAAGAGATGTCAGCTCACTCCAGCACAGACATCATGGGCACCAGCAAAACATGTCTCACATGGGCACTAGTGGAAAGACATTTTGCTTATGGAGAAGAGACAGAGCATGGTCTGCTTCACTAGTTTGGTTCCTGTGGCAATTTGGAGTTATATGTAAACCAGAAAAACATGTTCTTAAATTGAATCCATTGCTATGGCTGTGAACCCTTTGTAAGTAGGACATTTTGATGAGGTTACTTCAGTTAAAATGTGGCCAAGTCCAATCAGGATGGGTCTTAATCCTTTACTGCAGCCTTTTATAAACAGAATGAGATTCAGGCAGAGCAAACAAAAGCCAGAGAAAGCAGTCAGAAGCTGAACCTTAATGGAGCTCAGAAGAGAAAGGAGAGACCAGGAGACTCTTCCATGTTATTTGCCATGAGACAGAAAATCCAAGACAAGGATCAGTAGCAGCCAAACTTAGAAGAGCACAGTAACAATAATCCAGAAGTCTTCAACAAGAAATTATCACCTTGATTAGCCCTTGATTTGGATTTTTACCCAGTCTCAAACTGTGAGTGAGTAAACTCCATTATTTGACCAATCCATTTCATGGTATTCGCTTGAGCAGTCCAGGAAACTAGAAAAGGTCTCCATAGTCAGGGGGTCTCAATCAGTGACCAATACAAATGAACACTCTACACAGAACACTCCTCCCTTATCTTCATGTGCTGTGATAATGAGAGTACCTCTCTCTCTCTCCCTACCAGGTACACATACCACCTGTGTGTGAGTGGACTGTCATAAAACATAGACACCCCAGACAGACTGTCTCCCTTGAGTGCTTACATTTGCCTGGGAAAATAGAAGGAATATACCAGCAGACCCTCAACTATTACAGAATTATGCTTCATCCCACCAGACTGACACACCTGGTCCTAAGCACAAAACGTATTTGTGAGCCCCAGGGAAATGTGGCAGGTCATGATAGGATTGACATCTGACAGAATTTTATAATTGTGGTTCTTAAATGTAGGTGTTTGAATCATTTTGAGTTATTTTATTACATGATGTGAGGTAGAATTCCACCTTTCTTAATTTGCATCTAGATATGTTTTCTCAGTACCATTTGTCAAAAAGACTCTTCTTTCCCAAGGGTGGAATTGGCACCCTTGTCAAAGTCAGTTGTCTATAGATGTCCATATTTCTGAACTGGCAGTTAGATTTCATTGGTCTATATGTTTGTCCTTATGCCAGTTCTATACTGTTTTGATTACAGTATCTTTGTAATAATTTGTTAAATCTGTAAGTGTGAGTCCTCCAACTATTTTTCTTTTTCAAAATGACTATGGCTACTTGGAGTCTCTTATTCTCCCGTATGAACTTGAAGATTGGCTATCCCATTCTGTATATAATGGTGTTGGAATTTTAATTAGGATTGCAATGAATCTGTATGTAATTTTGGATAGAATTGCTACCTGAATGATAGTTGGTCTTCAAATCCATGAATGCAGAACACCCTTCTTTCTAGTTTTTAAATTTCCTTTTACAACTTTTTTCTTGTTTTCCATATTTTAGCTTTCTTCATCCTTGATTAACTTGATACCTAGATATTTGAGCCTTTTAGTTGCCATTATAAACGTGACATTTGCATTGATTTCTTCATCAGAATTTTCAGTACTAGTATATTGAAATTCTACTGATTTTTCTATATTATTCTTATATCCTGCCTTTGTTCTGAATCCATTTATTAGCTTTAGTAGCTCTGTTGATGATGTTTCAGGATTTTCTGTATATAAGGCCATATTTTCTGCAAAAACAGGAAAGTTTTATTTCTTCCTTTCCAATTTGGATACATTTTATCTTTTTCTGGTCTAATTGCTCTGGCTAGAACATTCAGTACAGTGTTGAATAGCAGTAGTGTGAATGGGGATCCTTCACCCTGATTTTAGAGGGAAATTTTTCAGTCCTCCTCTATGAGAATATTGGTAACCGAGGATGATTCATATTTGTTCTCATCATGTTTTATAAGTTTCTTTCTATTCCTATTTTTCTACATGCTAGATATTTTCCAATAGTTTTGTCCTTCATTCTATTATTGTGGTTTGTTATATTAATTAATTTTCTTATGTTGAATCATCCTTGTATAATTGGAATAAATCCCACTTGAATATGGCTTGCAATTCAACTCCTGTCCACTAGGATTCAGTTTGCCAGTATTTATTTTGGCACTTTTTCATCTATGTTCATTCAGTATACCTCTATAATTTTTCTTGAAATATCTTATTCTGGTTTTGATGTTAAGGTGATTTTGGCCTAATAAAATGTTCATAATTCCCACCTCTTCAATTTTTGGAAGTGTTTGAAGAAATTTGGTGTTAATCCTCTTTGGTATGTTTGATAAAAATCAACACTGAAGCCATATACACCTGGCCTGGAAAGGTTTTATTGTTGATTCAATATCTTTATTGTTATTATGCTGTTGATATGTATTTTTTCTTGAGTTAACGTAGATTGCTTGTGTTTTTCTAGGTAACTGTTCATTCCCTCTAGGGTATCTAATTTGTTGATATGTACTTGTTCATAGAATCCTCTTATGCTATCCCATTTCTGTGGGTCAGTATTAATGTCCCCCATTTCATATCTGATTTAGTTGTTTTTTTCCTTTTTCAAGATTTGTTGATTTTATTGATCTTTTCAAAGAACCAACATTTGATTTTCTTTATTATCTCTACTTTTTAAAATTTCAATTTCATTTATCTCTGCTTTAATTTTTATTATTTGTTTCCTTTTGCCCAATTTGGTTTAGTTTATTCTTAATTTCTGGATTCTGCAGTTGTGAAGTTGGGTCTATGGTTTGAGTTCTTTCTTCTTTATTAATGTTAGCATTTACACCTATGAACTACCAACCTAGTACTGTCTTTGCTGAGTCCGATTAGTTTGCTATGTTGTGTTTTATTTTCATTTGCCTTGCAATATTTCTTATTTTCCCTTTGATACCTTCATTGACTCAGCTGTAGTTTAAGAGTGCATTGTTTAATTTCCACTTATCTGTGAATATTCCAAATCTCCCTCTGTTATTGATTTCAACCTTCATTCCATTGTAGTGGAGAAGATATATTGTAAAGTTCCCATATTCTTGCATTTATGGTAACTTGTTTTGTGGCTTAATTTATCTCTATACTGGAGAATAAACACATGCACTGGAGATGAATTTGTATTCTGCCGTTGTTGGATGAAATGAAATAAATATGCCTCTTAGGTCTAGTTGGTGTATGAAATTGTCCATTTCTTTTATTTCCTACATGATCATCTGCCTAGATGTTTTATCTGTTATTGAAAGTGGTGCTGATGAAATTCTACTGGTAGTGGAGAATGAGCTGTTTCTCATTTCAAATTTGTAAATATTGCTCCACATATCTGGGGTTTTCTAACTATTTGTTTATGCATTTATAATTGTCATGAGTTGTTGTTAAAGTGGTCCATTTATCAGTATATAAAGATCTTCTTTGTCAAACTTAACAGCGTTGACTTAAAGTTTGATATTAGTATACTTAACCCAGCTATCTTTTGGTTACCTTTTGGATGATACCTATTTTCCATCCTCACACTTTCAAACCACCTGTGTCTGAATTAAAGGTGAGTGTCTTGGAAACCGCACATAAGTTAGTCATGACTTTTGTCTATTCTGTCAACATCTGTTGCTTGCCAAGATAGTTTAATCCATTTACATTTAAAGTAACTCTTGCTAGTGCAGGACTCAATTCTGCTATATTGCTATTTGGCCGTTCAACAGAAGAGAATTAACTAATGTAATATAGCACATTAATAAAATGAAGTTCAAAAGCACACAAAAATAAAACCAGAACTACCTAAATTAATGCAGAATATATGTTTGGCAAAATCCAGCAGCCTCCTTGTAAACACATGGAAAAACTGGTATAGTAGCAATTTAACTCAACATGATAAAGATCATATATGAAAATCTCACAGCCAACATCATATTCATGGTCAACAAGGATGCCCACTGTAACCAATGATATTGCACATTACAGTGAAACTTCCAGCAAGAATTGTTCAGCAAGAAAAATAAATAAAAGCTATCCAAATTGAAAGGAAGATGTTTACCCATCTGCAGATGACATGATCTTATATAGAGAAAATACTGAAGAATACACAACAAAGCTGAGAGCTGGTGAGTAATTCAGCAAAGAGGAAGTAGAGGGGTGCAGCCATTCTGGAGGGCAGTGTGGTGGTCCCACATGACCCTCCAACCCCATAGCTGGGTGTATACTTGAAGAAATTAAGAGCAGGGACACAAATGGATATTTGTACACCAGTGTTTATGGTGGCAGCATTCAAGATTTGCAATGTATGTAGGTAATCTAAGGGTACATTGACGGAAAATGGAAGGCGAAAGTGGCCACTGTGTTAGGGATGGAGATTATGCATGGCCTCAGCAACGTGGACTTCCACTCAGCAAGGCTGATATGGCTATAATCTCTGCTGAATGACCAATCTTCCAGCAGCAGAAACCCATAATCAGCCCCCATATGGCACTAATCCCCAAGATGATCACCCTATTCGGTGGTGGCAGGCTAATTACATTGGACCAATTCCATCATGGAAGGGACAGTGAATTGTTTTAACTTTCATAGACACATAGTCTGGATATGAGTTTGCCTTCCCTGTATTCAATGCTTCCTACATCTATCATCCATTGGCTTATTGAATTCTGCATCCAATATCATAGTATTCCACACGCATTGCTTATGATCAAGAAACCAACTTCATAGCAAATGAAGTGTGGGGATATACACAGACTCATGGAATTCTCTGTTCTTACTATGCTCTCTTTGACAGAATGATGGAATTGCCTCTTGAAGATTCAATGATGTTGCCAACTATGGGAAAATATCTTCCAAGGCTGGGGCAATGTTCTGAAGTAGGCTGTGTGTGCTCAGAATCAGCATCCACTCTCATAAACTTTCTCCCATAGCCAGTATTCATGGGTTCAGGAATCAAGGGGTGGAAATGGGAGTGGCACCACCCACTATTTTCCCTAGTGGTTCAGTAGAAAAATTATCTTTCTTGCCCCTGCAAACTTGATTTCTGCTGGTCTACAGATCATAGTTGCAGAAGGAGGTGTTCTTCCAGTAGGAGACACTATAACATTTTACTGGAAATTAAGACGGCCCCCTGACCACTTTGGCCTTCTCATGCTTCTGGATAAATAGGCAGGAATGAGGTTACTGTACCCTTGGTAGTAACTAGGACTGCAACTACACAGCAAGGGAAAGAAGAATTTGCCTGGAATATGGGAGATCCCCTAAGGCATCTGTTAGTACTGTCATGTCATGTGATTAAAGTCAGTGCAGAACTGCAACAACCTAATCCAGGCAGGACAATCAGTGGCCCAGAAATCTCGGAATTCACCATACGAGACAAGGAACCTCAGCCAGCTGAGGATCTTGGGGAGGGTAAGGGGAACATGAAATGGGTAGAGTAAGAGGGTAGGGATAAGTATGAACTATGGCCATGTGACCAGTTACAGAAATAAAGACTATAATGTTATGAATATTTCTTCCTTGTTTTCTAACTATGTTCTTATTTATACATAAAGCAAATATTTTTGTTTTATTCTTTATTTTATCCACTTACCATGTGAAATAATTTGTAGTGTTCTTGTTATAGCAATTCCATCATAGGCTATTAAGGTTAAGAGTGTGCATTACCCAAGGACTTGCACCTATTCTGGAGAGATTTAGTGCATTTCTGTTGTGCAATACATTTGAGTATTTCTATGTGAAAAATGTCTGTTATTGCTTTTTAATTTACAGATTAAGTCTGGTTTAAGTTGGTGTGTATAACTGCCAAATGGAGAAAGGGTGGATAGTGATGATTAGGTTTATGCAACAACTTGGCCACGTGATGGTGCTGGGTTTTCTGGTCAAGCAAGAACTGGCCTAGCTGTTGCTGCAAGAACATTGCATAGACTTAAATCATCAGCATATTGATTGCATTTATGAGTGATTACAACTGGAGTTGGCTAAAGGGAGTGTCTTCCACAATGTGAGACATTAATCTATTAATTTGAAGGCTTTTAAGGAGCTGGTAATCACTTCAGCACTCAAGAGAGATCCTTCATCTCTACTTCAAACAGCCAGTCTCTCTTAGAGTATTCTTTCTTAGAGAATCAAAAATTTCATTGGAATTGGCATTTTGCAACTTGCTTTATGGAGTTTGGATTCATGTATCCCCACAGCTGCATAAGACACTTTTATAAAATCTCAGATATCTTCTGTTGCTTCTTTTTCCTTAGTGAAGTCCAATACAGCTTGTTTGTCTGTTTGGTATTAGTTTGAAGGATTTCTTTATACATTTTGGATATTAAACATTTATCAGAGGTGAAGATATCAAATGTTTTCCTTCATTGTACAGGTTATCATTTAACTTTCAAGATAAAATCTTTGAGGTGCAAAAAATTTTAATGTTGATGAGATCCCATATACCTATTTTTTCCTGTTCCTTGCAATTTGGCTGTAAAGTGTAAGATACCATTGTCTAACACAAGGTCCTCAGGATAGTTCCCTAGGTTGTCTTCTAAGTTTTTGATCGGTGGCTCTTATAGTAGGTCTTTAATCCATACTGAATTGATTTGAGAATATATTTTAGGTAAATGTCTTCTTTTTTGTGCAAATGGAGATTCAGTTTTCCCAGTACCATTCGGTGAAGAGATGATTCTTTCCCAACTGAGTGGTCTTTGTCACCTTATCAAACATCAGTTGGCCATGAATGTGAAGGCTGATTTCTGAGCTTACAATTTCATTCCACTGGTCTCTATGATCGTCCCTGTGCAAGTGCCAAGATGTTTGATTACTGTGGTTGTGTAATAATTTTTAAGATGAGAAAGTGTTATTATTCCAACTTCAAACTGCTTCTGAAAGATGGCTTTAGGTATTATAGGCTCCTTATCCTATCATGAAATTTTGATGATTGGCCTTTCCATCTCTGCAAAGAATTTGATTTTTGATGGGAATTAAGTTGAATCTATAAATTGCTTTGGGGAGGGGAGGTCATTTACAGATGAGTAAATAAAGATATTTACTCATCTGCTATATGAAATCAGAATGTCCTTCTATTTATTTCAGTCTTCTTTGATTTCTTTTAGCAATACTTTGAAGATTTCTATGTACAAGTCCTTTACATCATTGGTTAATTTTTTTCCTAGATACTTAATTATTGTAATTGCTATTGTGAATTGAATATTTTCTTGATATCTTTGTTCTTATTGTTCCTTGCATGCATATAGAAACACTACAGGTTTTAGGGTGTTGCTCTTGTACTGCAACACTTCCTGGAATTAATTAATTAATTATTAATTAATTTATTAATTCCAGGATCTTTGTTACAGATTTTTCAGAATTTTATGCATATAGAATCATATAAACAGCAAATAGAGGAAGGCTTACTTCTTCTTTTCCAATTTGGATACTTTTTTTTTTATCTTTTCCTTGTCTGATTACTCTAGAAAGAACTTCAAGTTTGAATAAACCTAGTGATGGTGGACATTCTTATCTTTCATGATCTTAGAGGGAAAGCTTAACTTTCTCACCCTAAATCAAATGTTAGCTATGGACTTTTCATATAAGGCCTTTATCATGTTGAGGAAATTTCCTTCTGTTTCTATTGCTTAAGTGTTTTTATCATGAATGGATGCCCTATTTTGTCAAATACCTTTTCTGCATCAAGTGAGAAGACCAAGTGTTTATTTTCCTTCACTATGTTAACTTAGAGTATATACATTAATTTTTTCTCATGGTGAACCAGCCTTGCATTCCAGGGGTGAATCAGATTGATCATGGTGTACAGTTCATTTAATATGCCTTTGTTTCAGTTTGTTAGGTGTTTTTTAGGTCTTTCGCATCTATATTCATAACTATTTTGATCTGTAAGTTTCTTTCTTTTGCTATCTTTACCTAATTTTGGTAAGAGGGTGGTTTTTACCTCATAAAGTGAATTAAGGAGTGTTTCCTCCTGTTCAACTTTTTGTAACTTTGAGCAGAAATGGAATCATATATTCTTAGAATGTTTGGTAGAATTGCTCAGTGAATTCATCTGTACTCATTCTTTTATTTGAATGGAGTTTCTTTCTTTCTAACTTTTTATTGTATAATATAACATAAGTACAAAGCAAAGGAAGAAACAAGCAATGGTTTTCAAAGCACTCCTCAACAATAAGTTATAGGACAGATCCCAGAGTTTTGCATGGACTATTATACCATCATCTCAGATTTTTCCTTCTAGCTGCTCCAGAATATAGGGGGCTAGAAAGAATAAATACCTTTTATCACCACAAACGATTTTTTTATTTTGTGAAAAATAGCATATATGCAAAAAAGCATTAAATTTCAAAGCACAGCACAACAATTAGTTGTAGAGCAGATTTCAGAGTTTGGTACTTTCATAATAAAGTCTCACCTACTTTTCTGAATCTTCCCTCTGGAGATAATTACAATTTGAAATTGAGAATTCTTCATCCTATAATAATAGAGCAGAACATATTTAAACTACTTTTAGCCAATATTGAAATGAAAATGAAAGATCCAGAAGTCGTGTGATTGGCAAAGCTGGAGGAGGAAAGAGGTGTGTGTAAGTCAAAAGAGTTCTGAGCAAAGAAGCTGTATCCATCATCATCTCACTATACAAGAAATTGGGATAAATGATCTGGCATTCTTAAAGAAGAAAAGGATGAGAAGGTGGACATGCTGATTTAAACAAATTGTTTCAGCTGATCTATTCATATGGTTCTGATGAAGTAAAGCATGCCATGAATAAGTTGGTATAGAGTCTAGTGGCACAGTTTTGAACACCAACTGGTCTGATAAAGGTAAAAGGAAATTTGAAATCAACCCCCCTGATGATATAAAATGGAAAAAGTCCTAGGAAAGTTAATTCTCTATAAAAAAATATAAAAAATAAAGATGGTATGTTGAAGTGTCAATGTCAATAAGGATGGAGATATATTGCAAGTAAGGAAGCAGTGTTTTCTATTTTTTGTTTTAGAATGTTAAACAGACTTGCTCAACAGCAATTTATTGAGTGCTGTCTTATGCTGTTATGTTCTGGAGATTCCTTGATCATGATTGGGATCATAATCACAGAAAATAAAAATGCCAAATGATAAAATAAATAAATTGTATGTAAGCTCTTTATACTTTCTCAGGAATTTTCAGAATTCTATAAAGTAGATGTTTAATTCTGTATTTTTTTTAAATGTAAGAATGGGTTTGAATGTTCAAATAATTGCTAAGTCATCTCAAAACAGAAGTCACAGAAATTCAAATTCTTTCCTAGTTCTAAAAAAGTAAGTGAGCAGTGAACTGAAATTTTAGTACATGTGTGAAATAGGAAAAATTATGCAAATTCTATGAGCCATTGCTTCTTCACACAAAAGAATAACGGGGCACATGTGGAAATTGAAGACATTTTCACTTAACTCAAGAACGTTTGACAAATATATGAGACAATGTTGTGGTAAGTACTTGGCCTACATACCAATAAGTCAATTAAAGCCATTTCCTGACTTCTATTCCAGAGACTATCTGCTTCTATAATTCTGTTAATTTCTTTCATTGTTTAAATTCGAACATTGTTCACCTAGGTCTCAACACTTCAGAAACTTACCTAAGAGAAGTAGGTATTTTAACCACTACTGAAATATTTTTGCTCATATGCTCTGTACTGAAAAGTATATTCTCTGTTTCGGTCTTTTTGGTGATTGTCTAATAATTACATTTGTTTACTTTTTTTATTATACACTACATATGCAATGCAAAGAAAGAAAAAAGCAACAGTTTTCCAAGTAGTTAAGGACAGAGTCCAGAATTTGTCATAGGATACCATATGATCATGTAAGACTTTTTCTTCTAACTGCTCCAGAATATAGGAGGCTAGAAAGAGTAAATATTTTTTATTATCACAATTGACTATTTTTCTTTTTTTAGAAAAACTACATATATACAAAAAAGCAATAACTTTCAAAGCACAACACAACAATTTGCTGTCAAACTGAATTCAGAGTTTTGTACAGGCTACAATTTCACAATTTTAGTTTTTTTACTTTTTGCTTCTCTAAGATGCAGGAGAGTAAAAGAAATTTGAATTCAGTGATTCAGCAATCATATTTATTTGTTAAACCTGCCTCATCTGTATAACTCCACCATCACCTCTGATTTTTCTATCTCACTCTTTAGGGGCATTTGGCCTATGGCTATTCTAACTTTTTCATGTCAGAAGGGACTGTCACTAATAAGGGGTAGGGATATGACAGTAGTTTATGTTCTGGAAAGCACTCTAGATTTCAGGAATTATCTGGTCCTGGGATAAAGCTGGAGGTTGTAGCTTTCTGGAAAGTTATCCTAGTGCATGGAACCTTTGCAGAATCTTATATATTGCCCTAGGTGTTCTTTTGGACTGGCTGGAATGATTTTGGTTGGAATTTGGCAAATATTGGTAGGTAGCAATGTCTAACTGAAGCTTGCATAAGAGTGACATACAGTGTAGCCTCTCAACTCTAATTGAACTCGCTCAGCCACAGATACTTTATTAGTTAAACTTCTGTTCTTGCTTTTGGTCAGGTTGAAAGTATAGATTCCATGATGCCAGGGACAGACTAATCCATGGGTGTCATCTCCCTCACCACCAGGGACACTTTCCCCCTGTGATGTCATGTCCCACATAGAGGGTAGGGCAATGCATTCACTTACAGGGTTGGGCTTAGAGAGAGTGAGGCCAAATCTGAGCAACAGAAGATGTCCTCCAGAAGTAACTCTTAGGCACACCTATAGGTAGGTTAAAGTTCTCCACAACCTATATAAGTTTCACAAGAGTAACCCTCAAGATCAAGGGCTTGGCCTGATTTGGGTGTCCCTAATGAAGGACACAGTATCAAAGGATTCCCTGATGGTAAAGTTTAATACTTCCACATTTTTCTTCCATCCTTCATGGGATTTTGTCAATCCTTTTGATTATATGTAAAATATAGTATAAGATGTATACAGGTATTACCTTAAGCTGTGCAGGATTACAGGCCCTCATTCTGATCCTGGGCTCCCTGTGTTGCATTGTTCAACTCAGCTGTGCAGTCACGTTGTGTTAGATTATGTGGTACAGAATATTTAAGCGCCACACAAAATAAATCTATCTTCCTTTGATCTGAAAGAATAGGTGCAGTTCTAAAATATGGACAATGTCTTCTTTACCCCTGTCTTCTGAAGTACCTTAACCCTGATCCAATCAGCCTCATTCCTATCTCTAAATACCAGGTTATACAAATATATAACAACCTCTCAAAATCCAGAAATAATAATCACCACTCTGGAGTAAATGTGTCTGCTACAAGACCCTGTTTTCATATAAGCATTTTCTAAAAAAAGACCATACAATAATTGTTCTTTCATTTATGGCCTAATTTAACTCAACAAATATCCCATATGTTCATTCACATTGTTGTATGACTCACTACCTCATTCCTTTTAGTAATAGCACAATATTTGATCATATGTATACACCATCATTCAACAATCTACTTCTCGGTCAGTGCATCTTTGAGACACCCACATTCATCAGGCATCATGCATAATGCCCAAAGTCCACAGTCCATCAACACTCTCACTTTTAGATAATTTCTTTCTTCCCAAGAGAAAGACAATCAATAAACACACGACCACCAAATAGAAAATCTATACCTCCCCTTGGTTCTGTTCCCTCCCATTATTTACCTCTGCTCTTGCTGTGGTTCTGCTGAAGTTATTCTGTTGAACATATCCCATAGCATGCATTAGCAGTTTTCCTCCTGTACCCTGGACTTAGACACTTTATGTACATGAATCATAACTTTGAATTAGATCTTTCAAGAACTAATTTATATTTCTAGCATTAATCAGTGGGAAACATAGGTCTAAAAAAACCCTTTCCATCATATTCACTTTCAATATGGTAATATTACTTGTAGACCCCAGATGAACCACCTTCACTCCTATTTATTCCATTATATTTGAGTTTAACCTCATTAGCTAACCATTCACACATCTCTAGCTTTAACATATATCTGGAAGTCCCCTATACTCTCTATTATAAGCCCCTGATTTTACTTTAACCATGGTCATAAAAGTGGAATCATACAGTATCTATCCTTTTGTGTCTGGCTTATTACACTCAGCATTAAGTCCTCAAGGCTCACCCATCGTGGCATGTGCTTCAGGATGTCATTTCATCCTACTGCTGCATATATTCCATTGTATGTATATATCAGATTTTGTTAATCCACTTGTCTGTTCATGGGCATTTGGCTTATTTCTATCTTTTGGCGAATGTGAATAATGCTGCTATGAACATTGGTGTGCAAATGTCTGTTTGTGTCATTGCTTTCAGCTCTTCTGGGTATATAACAAGTACTGCTCTTGCCAGTTCATAGCGCAGCTCAATATTTAGTTTTCTAAGGAACTGCCAAACAGTCTTCCATAGTGGCTGCACCAATATACATTCCCACCAGCACTGCCTAAGTGTCCCAGTTTCTGTACATTCTCTCCAACATCTAGTTTCCTGTTTGTTTGATAGCAGCCATTCTTATAGGTGTGAGGTGACATCTCATTGTAGTCTTAATCTGCATTTCCCTTATAGCCAATGTAAATGAACATCTCTTCATTGTTTTTGAGCCATCTTGCTCTTCAGAAAAATGCCTAGTCATATCTTTAGCACATTTTATTATAGGGTTGTTTGTTCTTTTGTTGTTGAGTTGTATGATTTCTTTGTGTATACAGGATATCAAGCCTTTGTCTGATATGTGATTTCCAAATATTTTCTCTCATTGAGTTGGCTGCCTCTTCACCTTTTTGACAAAGTCTTTTGAGGTGTAGAAGCATGTGATTTTGAGTGGTCCCTTTTATCTATTTTTCTTTTGTTGCTTGTGCTTTGGGTATAAAGTTTAGGCAGCAACCTACACTTACTAGGTTTTGAAGATTTTTCCCCACATTTTCTTCTAAAAGCTTTACAGCATTGGTTCTAATATATAGATGTTCGATCTGTTTTGGTTAATATTTCTGTGTGATGTAAGGTAGGGGTCCCATTTAATTCTTTGGCTATCGATAACCAGTTCTTCCATGCCCATACATTGAAAATATATTTTGTCCCAGTTCAGAGGATTTGGGGGCCTTGTCAGAAGTCAGTAGACCATGTTCTTGGCATCCCATTTCTGCCCTCTCAACTCTATTCCATTGATCTATGCTTCTATCTTTATCAGTGCAATACAGCTTTGACCACTGTAGCTTTATAATAGGTTTTAAAGTCAGGGAGTGTCCATCCTCCCAATTCATTCTTCCTTATGAGGATGCTTTTAGCTCTTTGGGGTCTCTTTCCCTTTCATATGAATTTATAGCCAGCTTTTCTAAGTCTTCAAAGTAGGTTGTTAGAATTTTGATTGGTAATGTGTGAAATCTGCAGATCAATTTGGGGAGAATTGACATCTTAACTATATTTAAGCTTCCTATCCATGAGCAGGAATGTCTTTCAACCTATTTTGATTTCTATTAGCAATGTTATGTAGTTTTCTGTGTACAAGTCCTTTTCATCCCTCGTTCAGTTCATTCCTAAGTACTTGATTATTTTAGTTGCTATTTGAATGGATTTTTTTCCTTAACTGACTCCTCAGGTCATTTCTAGTGTACAGAAACGTTACTGATTTTTGCACATTAATTTTTTATCCCACCACATTGCTGAATTTGTTTATTAGCTCAAGTAACTTTGCTGTAGATTTTTCAGGGTCTTCCAAGTTATCTGCAAATAATGAAATTTTACTTCTTCCTTTCCATTTCCAATGCTTTAATTTTTTTGTCCTGCCTGATTACTTTAGCTAACAACTTCTAGCACAATGTTGAAGATTGTGGTGAGAGAGAATCTTAGTTTCATTCCTGATCTTGGAAGGAAAGCTTTCAATCTCCCTGCATTGAGTACGATGCTGACTATGATTTTTCATATATTCACTTTATCACATTGAGGTAGTTACCTTTAATTCTTATCTCTTGTGGTATTTTTATCAGACAGGAATTTTGAATTTTGTCAAATGCCTTTTCAACATCAATCAAGTTGATCACAGGATTTTTCCCTTTTGATTTATTAATGTGCTGTGTTACATTAATTAATTTTCTTGTGTTGCACCATCTGGGGCCTGGGATTTTCTTTGTAGAAAGAATCAGATGACTGATTGAATCTCTTTATTTGTGATTAGTTTTTGAGATCTTCTACTTCTTCCTGAGTCAGTGTAGCTTGTTGTCATGGTTAGGATCATGTGTCAACTTGGCCAAGTTGTGGTAGCTGTTTATCTGATTAGGCAAGAACTGGCCTGTCTGTTGCAATGAAGACGTTTCATAGGATTAGGTTATGATCATGTCAGCTGCATCCACAGCTGATTCCATTTGTAAACAGCCAAAGGGGTGTGTCTTCTACAATTAATGATGCTAAATCTAATCAAGGGAAGCCTTTTAAGGAGGACTCAGAGGAGACAGGCCACATTCCTGCTTCGGCTGGTGAGCCTCTCCTGCGGAGTTCATCCAAACCCTCCTTCGGAGTCATCGGCTTCACAGCCTGCCCTGTGGATTTGGACTCTGCGTTCCTGCGATCATGTGAGACACTTTTATAAATTTTATATTTGCAAGTGTTCCCTGTTGATTCTGTTTCTCTAGAGAACCCTAACTAATACACTTCTTCATGTGTTTCTAGGAATTTGTCTATGTCATCTAAGTTGTCTAGTTTGTTGGCATATTGTTGTTCAGAGTATCGTTTTATGATTTCCTTTACTACTTCAGTATCTGTGGTAACGCATTCCTTCACGTATTTTATTTTGCTTATTTGCATCCTCTCTCTACTTTTCTCTGTCGGCCTTGCAACTGGCCCATCAATTTTATCGATTTTCTCAAAGAACCAACATTTGGTTTTATTAATTCTTCCTATTGATTTCCTATTGATTTAACTGTGCTTTCATCTTTGTTATTTCTCTTCTTTTTTTGTTTGGGGTTAGTTTGCTTTCTTTCTCAAGGTCCTCCAGGTGAGCAGTTAAGTCCTCAATTTTTACTCCTTCTTGTTTTTTAATATAGGCATTTAGGGCAATAAATCTCCCTTTCAGCACAGTCTTGGTTGCATCCCGTAAATTCTGATGTGCTGTATTCTCATTTTCATTCATCTCCAGACAGCTAGAAATTTCTCAAGAATTTTTTTCTTTGACCCGCTTCTTTGCTTAAGAGTATGTTATTTAGTATCTATGTATTTGTGAAAGTTCTCATTATTTGGTGGTTCTTGATACCCAGCTTGATTTCATTGTGGTCAGAGAAAGGGCTTTGAATAATTTCAATTCTTTTAAATTGATAAGGACTTATTTTGTGTCTGATGATAGGCTCTCTCCTGGAGAATGTGCCATGAGCACTAGAGAAGATTATACATCCTGGTGTTTTGGGGTGTAATGACTTGTGTATATCTGTTAGGTCTAATTCATTTATGAAGTTGTTTAACCTTTCTGTTTCCTTGTTGATCTTTTTTTTTTGTCTTCCTATCTATAGAAGAGAGTGATGTACTGATGTCTCCTACTATTATTGTTCAAAATCTATCACTCCCTTCAGTTTTGCCAATGTCTGTCTCATGTACTTTGTAGCTCCTTGATTAGGAGCATAAATATTTATGATTATTATTTCTCCTTGATGAAGTGTCTCTTTTATTAATGCATAATGTCCTTCTTTTTCTCTTATGAGGTCTTTATATTTAAAGTCTATTTTCTCCATTAATATAGCTACATCTGCTTTCTTTTAGTTACAACTTGCATGGAACATCTTTTTCCATCCTTTCACTTTCAATCTATTTGTATCCTTGTGTCTAAGATGAGTCTTTTTTAAGGTAGCCTATAGCTGGACTGTGTTTCTTAATCCATTCTGACAATCTGGATCTTTTCATTGGTAAGTGTTTTGTTTTTTTTTTTTGTCCGTTAACATTCAAACTGTTACTGAAAAAGTATTTCTTGAATTTGCCACCTTATCTTTTAGATTTTGTCAGATTATATATTCTTTTCCCTCTTTCTCTTTTTATCCTTTAAGTTGCCCTTCCCGGTACTCCTCAATTCTCTGCCCTCCTCCAGACCTGGCTCTCCTGTTTTTTGTTTTTTTTAGCTGGCAGAACTCCCTTTAGTAAATATTGTAGGGTTTGTCTATTGTTGACAAATTGTTTCAGGATTTGATTATCAATGAAATTTTGATCTTTCCCTCAATTTTGAAGGAAAATTTGGCTGGATTAAGAATTTTTGACTGGAAATCTTTTATTTCAGGATCTTCAATATATCATACCATTGCCTTCTCACCTCCACAGTCTCAGTTGAGTAGTCTGAACTCAGTCTTATGTGATTACCTTGTATGTAGTAGATTCTTTTCTCTTGCTGCTTTCATGACTTTATACTTCTCTTCAACGTTTGACACACTGATTACTATGTGTCTTGGGTAAGGTTTATTGGGATTTATTCTATTTGGAGTCCATTGAGCTTCTTTGGCTTGCATATTTATGTCCTTCATAAGGGTTGAAGTTTCTCCCCATTCTATCCTAACTAATCTTCCTAGCTGTTTATGCTTCTTTTCTCCTTCTGGGACACCAATGATTCTTGTACTTGTGCATTTTATTTTGTCCATCACTTTTCTGAGAGCCGATTCAAATTTCTCCATCTTTTTTGCCATTTACTGTTTAGACTGTTCAAATTCAGTTTTCCTTTCTCTAGTTCACTTATTCATTTTCTACCTCTACAAATCTGCTGTTGTGTGTCCCTAGTATGTTTTTTATTTGGTCTACAGCATCCTTAATCTCTGTGACATTTGGCCTTTTTCTGTTTATTCTTTCAAAATCCTCTTTATGCTCTTCTAGTGACTTCGTGATCTCCTTTATGTCATTAGCATCCCAGTTATTTTATTTAGTAGAAGTATATGAATATCTTTGATTAGTTATTCCAACATCTGTGTCTGGTCTGGTGCTTTAATTTGGTCATTAGGTTGGGTCATATCTGTCTGCATTGTGATATGTTTAGTGCTCTGCTGCTGTCTTCATTGCATATAAACTTCTTGAATGGTTTACTTTGGAAGTTTCTTTCTTTCAGTTGCCTAAAGCTTTTTATTTGTGAGAAGATATGAAGCAGGATGCAGCCACAGGGTGGGGCACAACAGCATCGTAATGCATTGCATTGCAGGTATAGGAGCAGGTTAGGGATGTCGTGTTAAGCTTATAAGCATGGTGCCTTGAAGAAGGAGGATGTGGCTGTGAGAGTGCATGAGTCTGGTGGGTGGTCCCTGGTGTGTGCTAGTCTAGGATGCAGGCACTTTTTGCTTATATGCAGAACTCAGGGTAATGGGCTGGCATTGCACTGGTGTGGGCTGGGGGCAGATGTGACCCAACTGTGCAGATCAGTGCTTCCCCAGAACTTGGGTGTGTGTGTGCATGCACAGATCTGATGGCTGTGAGTATGTGCAGATCTGGGAGGGCCATAAACTAATGTTCACCTGTGCAGACCTCAAGGGCAGCAAGGTGGGGTTGCATGAATGTGTTGCTAGGGGCAGGTATACCTGGATATTTAGTTATGCAACCACAGCCTTTGTGTGTTTGTGACCACCTGCATATGCCAGGGACTTGGAGGTGGGTTTCAGGATGGGTGTTCGAGACTGCATTTTGCTGGAGAGGTGGCTTGGCCTGGGATGTGAGTGTTTGGATGGGATTGCAGGAAGGGGTCACTTGGAGCTTGGGGGTGGGTGGATAATGGGGTTCATGTGCATAGGGTATGGGGTGAGTCATGGGTCACAGGGCTACTCTGGTGAGGGTAGCACATTCAACGAACATGGCTTGGCTTACTTCCTGGTCCCTTTCACCTTGTCCATGCACTCCTGAGGCCTCTGGGCTTTTGAGTATAGGCTGTTTGCACCAGCCTGACTGTCTTCAGTTTTCTGCTTTTCAGTTTCTCAGCTTTGGCAGCCAGGGTCACCCTGTGTGGTGCAGAAGACCCTCACACATCACTTACACCCTGGAATAACGATCTCAGTTGCCCTCTCATCCCTTGTCTAGCTGTTCTTTGGAGCAGGATTGAACTCAATCTATGGTATACCACTAATTTCCACACCTAGAAGCACTTTTAGTGTAGAATTAGTTTTTCATTTGCTTTCTTCTGTTGGCTGTGTTTCTTCAAAATATATTGATATAATTATAAGACTGCCATTCTGAATGAAAACACAAACCTCCTTGAAGGCCAATTAGGATATCTGATTTGTAATAATGATGTACCTGTGCAAGACCAGCTTTTGAGGGGGAGGGCTAGAAAGAAGTTAGACCATGTGATCTGTAGGGGCAATCGTGTATAGGAAGCTTAATCTAGATCCTGCTAAATAGAATGTACCCTAAAGGAATTTGATGTCCCTGAACATACAGAAGCACCTGAAGAGAAAATGAGTTTGGAAAAGCATCAGAAGAAGGTAAATAAGGATGATGTCACTTCTTGACAATATGCTCTAGAGAAGTAGGTAATGGTAGTAAAGCTCTTGGGTAATACAAATGCATCATATACTTGTGACTTCCTGGTGGACAATTTTAGCAATTACTCAGGGGACTTGAGCTTTGCCTCAACACTATCTGTCACAGGAATATATTTGGAAATTTATATTGGGATCATCACAAAAATAATATCAAGAAAATGTGAAAAGGCATTAAAATTGTCACCCAAATGACCTCTTTCAAAATAAAAAATATCCTATTTTACTGATTTCATCTGATGAGTCTTTTACTTAACCTTATGTAAAGCAAGGTAAACAAAAACAAAACCATGTTCCTTTTTACTTACCAAGTGGAGTTTTAAAAGAAATGGTAAAATACCTTCAGTGTCAGCGTGTGTCATGGTCAGGTTCATTTGGCAACTTGGTCAGTTGGTGGTGCCCAATTGTCTAGGGATTGCTGTGAGGACATTTCATGCACTTAAATCATGATTATGTTGGCTGCATCCACAGCTGATTGCACTTGTAATCAGTTAAGGGGAGTGTCTTCTGCCATGAATGATACTTAATCAAATCACTGGGAGGTTTTTAAGCTGGTATCAGAAGAGCAGTCACTCTACCTGTTTCAGTCAGTTATCCTCTCTTTTGGAGTTCATCTAGACCCTCCACTGGAGGTGGCAGAGCCTGCCATTTGGGTTTTGAATGCTTCCATTCCCATGGTTTTCCAGCCAGCCTCTCCTGAGAGTTCATTGAGGAGCTTCATTGGAGTTGCCAGCTTGTGGCCTGCTCTACAGACCTTGGATGATTACATTCCCATGGTGCCCAGTCAGCCTCTCCTGAGAGTTTGTTGAAAACCTTCATTGGGGTTGCCAGCTTGTGCGCTGCCTACACACTTTGGACTGTACATACCCATGGTTATGTAAGGCATTTTTATATATTTTATATCTATGAATATCTCCTGCTGATTCCGTTTCTCTAGAGAACCCTAGCTAATACAATTTAGTATTAGAAGAAACAGAATCTTAAAAATGGGATTTTATGATTGGTTTTTTACTCTGTCTGGACTCAAAGGCATAAAGGACTTTGTTTCCCGTAATCGAATGACACTGCCAATCTATGGGATGAGCTGGCAAAAGAGGTAGTCAAAATGTCCTCATTAGATTCTTCGAATACTTTGTATGTGTCAAACCGGGCTCTGGGGGATAATGTTTTTGATACCTTTATGGAGTTTTGTGGAAATAGGAGGCATAGAAACGTTGGTTGGTTGTTGTTAGATACATTGTACTTACTGATGAGGGAAAGGGATGAGCTGAAGGCTTCAAATGAGAAGCTTACAAACCATATGACAGATGTAAATGTTTCTGAGTGCTCTGAAAGAAAATCTTATTTCCTATAGCCACAAACCTGAGATCTGTAAAAATCAGACTCAGAACCTTATTCTTTGAGAAGCAATTTTACAACATAAATGGAAATGTCAACCTTGCATGGTGTCAGGCATTAAAGTGAGGGCATTGATTGGAAAGGAGCAGGAGCCTAAAAAATGGGATAGCGACATATAAATTAATAATGATGCCAGTAGAGAGATTGAAATCTTAGGTGGAGTGGTTGAAATTCTAGGTCACGCTGAGTCTTTTCTAGGTAACCCTGTGATAGTCTACCTAAGGACGCAGCCACCCCATGTCCAGTCTACCCTGAGGAGTTGTCCAGCCAATTTGCACCTGAAGTGATTCACCCTAGAGTGAATAATCCTGTTTTACCATATAAAACTGCAAATGAATGTCCTGAAGAAATAAGCTTGAAAGACACTTCTAATTCTTTTCATGGCCAACCCCCACCACCCTTCATTACTTCTAGACCTATGAATATACTAAAGTCCAAACAGGCCCCAAAAGGTGAGGTACAATGTGTCACGCATGAGAAGGTATGTTATACTCCAAAAGAACTGCATGAGTTTTTATTTTATATAGGCACAAATCAGAGAAATATGTGCAATGGATTTTAAGGCGTGGGGTAATGGTGGGAGGAATATAATGCTGGATCAGGTTGAATTTATTGATATGAGCCCACTAAGCACAAATTCTGCATTCAATGTTATAGCTTAAGGGGTTAGAAAAGGCATTAACAGTTTGTTTGGATGGTTGGCTGAAACATGGAGCAAAATGTGACTGACATTACCTGAGGTTGAAATACCAGAACTGCCCTGGCATGAGGGGATCCAATGGCTTAGAGAGATTGGAATGTTCGAGTGTATCTGCAGGGAAAGCTGCTTCTATACTCGGGAATGTCTGCAGGATGTACCTTTTACCAGAACCGTGAGAAATAATTTTGTGAGACTAGCTCATCATTCCTGAAGAACTCTGTAGTTGCCCTTCTCTGTAGGTCAGATATTACTGTGGTACTGCTGTTACTGATCTGGAATCCTTAAATGCCATGGGGTGATCAGATCCCAAGTTGGCATGAGTGGCAGCACTTAATCACGAAAGACGAGGTGTACATGGCTAACATAATGAACAGCAGACTCAAACCAGGATTCAAAATTATCTGACTCACAGGGACTTGCGGCATTTTCCAGTAGATCATAGGGTACCTAGAAGTACAACAGATGGGCAGTCTACTAGATTCTTGTTTCAACCGTATAAGCAAAGTGTTCTAGCTCAAGTGAACAGAAGTCTAACTTGAATTACAAAAAACAGAGAGCCATGGCCCCTCAACCAATTTCCAGCTTTGAGACAGTTTACAGACCCAGAGCCCCTTGAATGAGGGGGAGGCCAGGTCCCTCTGGGGTAGGGCCCTGTTAAACTGCCACAAATTTATACAGTTAATCTTCCTCCAAGCCTTCTCAAAGGAGAAGTGTTGTCATTGACCAGTGTAACTGTGCATTGCAGAAAAGGAAATGATCAGATATATCAGGGATTACTAGACACTGCTTCAGAAGTGACATTAATTCCAGGGGACACAAAATGTCAGTCTGGTCTGCCAATCAGAATGAGGACTTATGGAGGTCAGGTGATTAATGGAGTTTTTGCTCAGATCTGGAATAGACACATACTCTGAATATGAGCTTGGTTTCTCTGCATGCAATGCTTCTGTCAAAACTACCATCTGTGGACCTACAGAATGTCTTAACCATCATCATGCTATTACACAAAGCATTGCTTCTGATCAAGGAACCTACTTCACCTAAAATGCAGTGCAGGAACAGGCACATGCTCATGTAATTCTCTGGTCTTTCTATGTTCCCCATCAACCAGAGGCAGCTGGATTGATAGAATGGTGGAATGGTTTTTTGAAAACCCAATTATGGTGCCAATATTGTGACTAAACCTAGTAGGGTAGGGGTCATGTTCATCAGGAGACTGTGTATGCTCTGAATCAGCTTCCATGCTATGGTGTTGTTTCTCCCATAACCAGGATCCATGGGTCCAGGAACCAAGGGGTGAAAATGGGACTGACATCACTCACTATTACCCCAAGTGATCCACTAGGAACATTTTTGCTTCCTGTCCCTGCAATCTTGAGGTCTGCTGTTCTACAGGCTTTAATTTCAGAAGTGGAATGCTCTCAGCAGTGAAACAATTATTCCATTGAATTGGAATCTAAGACTGTCACCTGATCACTTTGCGCTATTCAGGCCCCTGGATCATCAAGCCAAGTAGGGGATGACTTTACTGACTGGGGTGATTAGCTCAGACTATCAGGGAGAATTAGGATAGCAACTACACAATGGAGGTAAAGAAGAGTTTCCCTGGAATATAGGAGATCTCCTAAGGCATCTTTTAGTACTACCATGCCCTGGGATTAAAAATCACTGGAAAACTTCAACAGCCCTATGCAGGCAGAGCTACCAACGGCTCTCAAACTTCAGGAATGAAGGTTTGGTTCAACCAAACAGGCAAAGAACCACAGCCAGCTGAAGTGCTTGCTGAGGGTAAAGGAACTCGGAATGGGTATTGGAAGAATGTAGTCATAAATGTAAACTATGGTCACATGATCAGTTATAGAAGGAAGGACTGTAATGCTGTTTTGTTCATGTTACAGTATTTAAGTTGTAAAATATCAAGTTTTAGAGTGAATATTATGCAAGGACTTGCACCCTATTCTGGGGAGATTTAATGCATTTCTGGTTGTATTGTGCAGTTGGCCTCTCCTGAGTGTTCTTTGAGGAAATTCATCAGAGTTGCCAGCTTGTGGCCTGCCCTACAGACCTTGGATGCTTACACTCCCCCAGTTACCCAAATAGCCTCTACTGAGAGTTCATTGCAGACCTTCATCAGAGTTACCAACTTGTGGCCGGTTCTATAGACCTTGGACCCTACATTCCCATGCTTACATAAGACACTTTTATAAATATTGTATCTATGGATATCTCCTGCTGATTCTGTTTCTCTAGAGAACCCTAGCTAATACAGGTTGCATCAAATGATATATGCCTTATAATCTTACTTGCTTTATTTCTACACAACAATGTTACATTGACCGGCTTAGTGGCAATGAAATCAACCACATTAAGACAGATTTTACAGGGCGTGTGCTTGACTTTTGTACATTATCTTGATATATATATATATATTAGATATAATATTAGATATATTAGATATATATATTATATATAAATTATATAATATATAATATATATTATATATATAATATCTAATATATATATTAGATATAAAGGAGAACGTAAAAATCTTGTTGATGCTTGGGACTGATTGACACATTATAAAATTTCACTCTAAATGTGAACAGCACAGAGATCATCCCCCTGGGCTTCTACTTCATACCCATTTGGGGTGACCCCTTTTTTCTTATTTTTTATTTGCCCTCTGAAATTGTGAAATAATGGCCATTGATGTCACTCACTCATCTTATCAATTTTAATAATGTTTTAGTGTTCTGGGGAAATAAATCAAACAATCTCCTTCCAATATGGCAACCCTTCTTGTATGCTTTTCTTTGTCCTCAATCACCTATGTTGGAAAACCACCCTGATTTAGAAGTGGTACTTGGATGACTTCTTTGTTCATGTAGAAATCTAAAAACCTGTGGAACACTAATTCTGAAAATTTGAACAAGGCAACGTAAACATTCATGAGGCTTCCATTAATTTTACCAATTTTTTTAAAGTGGATTTTTCTGTAACTCACTGAAGGCAAGCACTTTGCAGCACAGAAAAATTTAATGTCTGTAAGTCTAAAGATGCTACAAATCAATCTGCATGAGGATGGATAATAAAAACTATCTAAAATTAGTAAAAGCTATAAGGCTGATAGTAAAAATGGGATTTATGTGATAATACACGAAAAGTATTAGCATTTATGGTGATAAATTAGGTTATATATGAAGAAAACTTTGTTTAGAACTCCAATATGGTTTCTACTTAAAATCAGTAATTTTGCCCCTCAAGTCCATTTCTGAAGTCTCAGTTTAAAGAAACACCTGGAAATGTTAAATTATTTTTATACAATTTAATTTCCTTTAGACTTCATTATTATTTGAGCATTTTTAATAAATCATAGATAGATTAAATAAATTAATATTCATCAACAGGAAGCAGTATACAATAACTCTGATTTTATCTTTCATTTATCTTCTCAATTATAAAAATTAAAAATCTGATATAAACATGAAAAAGCAAGTATATCTCTAGGCAGTATTATGATATTAGATTTTGTTATCTCATGGAAATCTTCTTTAATTTTTTTAATGAATAAAGGGAGTGTATGTGCAGGTGCATATATGTTCAAAATATGAAATGAAAAGAAAATACATAGATTGAGATTGGTGAAGCAGGCACAATAAATATTATTTGACTAGAGATCATGTACCTCCTTTTTCAAGTATAATAACAAACATATGTAGAAATAGGAATAAAATAATAATGCTGTTATTTCTGTACTTCTTCCTCAATCACTCATCTGTATGGAAAATCACATGATGAACCATATGATTACAGCCTTCACTTGCTCCTGAGAATCAAGTGTTGGACATCCAGGGTCCAGACAAGGAGGTAGCTATATCATCTAGATCGGTGAGGGGACTATGCTGATAATGCATATACATATAGCTGCATTAGTTATGTTATTAGTTCTAGATCAAGTATTCCTGTGCTTGTTGTCTTGACTTATATTTTAGATTTCTTTAGAAATGTTTTCCTCCTTTCCATTAAAATGAAGTTTAAAAAGCCAAAATTTGAGAGGTGCAATGGTGGCTCAGTGGCAAAATTCTTGCCTGTCATGCCAGAGACCCAGGTTCAAATCCCAGAGTCTGCCCATGCCAAAAAAAATTAAAATTAAAGTTAAAAAAAAATAAAAAACCAAAATCGGCGTGGTGTTTTATATAAACTTTCATTTAAATGACACTTATATATAATGGTTTGAAGCTGTATGTACCTTAGAGGAAAAGTTCTTAAATCTAATGCATTCTTGTGGAAGTAAACCCATTATTAGTAAGACCTTCTGATGAGGCTACTTCAGTTAAAGTAGATACCCATTGTTTAGGCTGAACCACGTGGAAATTTGCTTGGAGCAGGCTAGGACACTGAATGATAATCTGAAACAATAAATCAACATTCCTACATTTGTTTATGAATAAAGACAACGTGAGCACTAGTAAATTAGGCAGAGGAAGCCACCTGTGAACCATACTCCTTTTCTTGCCTTCTTGTGCCTGCACTACCAGCAACCTTGTAATTAGGTTAAAACATTCTTCATAATCTCCCCCAAACAGCATATTTCTGAAAGAAGCATGGTGAGCCATGACATGATTCTCTTTGTCACTTTAGCCTATTGCTTATGGAGATCTTCCACCTGTTCTAGAGTAGCCATGACTGTTCCTGCTTAAGTGGGTTCCAGAATCACAGACTTTGTCCATTCCTGTGCTAGCAACACACAAAGTTGTTTACTGAAGGTGGATAGAA
>PVIY010032446.1:0-28979 GCA_004026745.1 Myrmecophaga tridactyla
AATTTGGTTATTGGTTTTTCTATTTCTGAAAAGTAAGTTGTTGGGATTTTGATTGGAATTGCATTGAATCTGTAAATCAATTTAGGTAGAATTGACATCTTAACTATATTTAGTCTTCCAATCCATGAACATGGTATGCCCTTCCATCTATTTAGGTCTTCTATGATTTCTTTTAGCAGTTTCTTGTAGTTTTCTTTGCTTCCTTGTCTCTTAATGACATCTTCTTAAAAGTCTGTTTTGTCTGATATTAGTATAGCTACTCTTGCTTTTCTAAGAGTTACAGCTTGCATGGAATATATTTTTCCATCCTTTCACTTTCAGTCTGTACCCTTGTATCTAAGATGGGTCTCACAAACAGTGTTTAGATGGATCATGTTTTAAAATCCATTCTGCTAATCTGTATCTTTTTAAAAAAATTTATTTATTAAACATAACCACATACACATATTCTTACCATATGATCATTCCATTCTTGATATATAATCAATAACTCACATCATCACGTAGTTGTATATTTATCATCATCATGATCATTTCTTAGAATGTTTGCATCAATTCAAAGAAATAAAAAGAAAACAGAAAAAAACTCATACATACCATACCCCTTACCCCTCCCTTTCATTGATCACTAGCATTTCAATCTACTAAATTTATTTTAACATTTGTTCCCCCTATTCTTTATTTTTAATCCACATGTTTTCCTCGTCTGTCGATAAGGTAGATAAAAGGAGCATCAGGCATAAGGTTTTCACAATCACAGTCACATTGCGAAAGCTATATCATTATACAGTCATCTTCAAGAAACATGGCTAGTGGAACACAGCTCTACATTTTCAGGCAGTTCCCTCCAGCCTCTCCATTACATCTTGACCAGCAAGGTGGTATCTATTTAATGCGTAAGAATAACCTCCAAGATAACCTCTCGACTCTGTTTGGAATCTCTCAGCCATTGACACTTTATTTTGTCTCATTTCACTCTTTCCCCTTTTGGTCGAGAAGGTTTTTTCAATCCCTTGATGCTGAGTCTCAGCTCATTCATGGGATTTCTGTCCCATGTTGCCAGGAAGGTCATGTCCCACGTAGAGAGGGGGAAGGCAGTGAGTTTGCTTGTCATGTTGGCTGAGAGAGAAAGTCCACATCTGAGCAACAAAAGAGGTTCTCTTGGGGGTGACTCTTAGGCCTAATTTTAAGTAGGCTTAGCCTGGCCTTTTTGGGGTTAAGTTTCATATGTACAAATCCCAAGATTGGGGGCTCAGCCTAAAGCTTTAGTTGTCCCCACTGCTTGTGAGAATATCAAGAATTGTCCACTTGGGGAGAATTTTCCCCCTAATCTGTATCTTTTAATTGGGGATGTTAGCCTGTTAATATTCAAAGTAATAACTTTTTAAAGGCAGTTCTTGAATCTATAATTCTATCCTTTGTTTTTTATTTGTCAGATCTATTTTTTTCCTCTTTTTAGCCATTAAGTTGCCCTTATTAATACCCTTCAGTATTTGTGCTCTTCAAGACCTCTTTCTTTTGTTTGTTTGTTTCTTTTTTTTTTTTTAAGTCAACTGAACTCCCTTTTAGTATTTCTTGCAGGGTAGGTCTCTTGTTAACAAATTCTCTCAGCATTTGTTTGTGAGAATTTTAATCTCTCCCTAACTATTGAAGGTTTACTTTGCTTTATAAAGAGTTCTTGGCTGGCAGTTTTTCTCTTTCAGAATCTTAAATATATTGACCACTGCCAGAACTCAGTCTTATGTGGCTTCCTTTGTATGTGGCGAATTGCTTTTCTCTTTCTCCTTTCAAGTCTTTCTGCTTCTCTTCAGCATTTGACAATCTGATTAGTATGCGTCTTGGAGTGGGTCTATTTGGAGTTCACTGGGCTTTGATTTGCAAAATTATGTTGTTTAAAAGGCTTTGGAAGTTTTTCCCCATTATCTCATCAAATAATCTTCCTAGCCTTTTACTCTTCTCTTCTCCTATTGGGACACCAGTGATTCTATATTTGTGCTCTTTGTGTTGTTTGTCATTTACCTGACATCCAATTCAAAATTTTCCATCTTTTTTGCCATTAATTTGTGCTTGAGTTCAATTGTCATGTCTTATGTTTCCCTTATTCTTTGTTTTACCTCTTCAAATCTGCTGTAGTGTGTCTCTAATATATTTTAAAGTTGATCTACAATAGCTTTCATCTCATAAGATCTGTTATTTTTGTTTATTCTTTCAAACTCTTCTTCGTGCTTTTAAAATGTCTTCTTGATATCCTTTATGTCTTTAGCCAACCTATTGAAGTTATTTAGGAGATTTGTATGAACCTCTTTGATAAGTTGTGCCAAATTCGGTGTCTCCTCTGGCTTTTTAATTTGGTTATTTGGCTTGGCCATATCTCCTTGCATTTTCACATGCTTAATGAGTTTCGTTGATTTTTCAGCATTTGATTACCTTATGAGCTTATTTTAAAAGTTGATTTCCCTCACTCGTCTTAAGATTTTGTAGTTGCTTGAGTTTGCATTGACGTTCTCCTTTTGCACTTGGCTTGTCAGTAATTCCCCACCAAACCAAGGCTGGGACCTCATGCAGGAGCTGCAACTCTAATTGAAGATCAGAGCTATGGTCACCATTGTCATCTTGTTTGTCTGTCCCATCCCTTCTTACTCCCAAAATGTCTTCCTGGATGAGAGTAAGGGCTAGCACTCCACTTCCTTTTAGCCCAGAGTGGCCAGAAACTATACCCCAGAAGCCAAAGTTGGAATCTGGAGTCAGCCAGTGAGGCATGTTAGGACTAGTATGTAAGTGACTTGAAAGCAGGATAAGCTAAGTTTAATACCCTTATTTACAGAGGGGGAAAGTGGGCATAGAATGTGATTGACTTGCCTGAGTTAACACAGCTAGTTAATAGTAAAGCAGGATCGGAAATGCTTGGTGCCATTTTCTGTATAACCTCCAAACTTGAGGTTGGCCTTTACCTCTGTTTTAGTTTTCTAGGCTTTTCAGGCAAAGACCATGAAACGGGCCAGGTTAAACAATGGAAATTATTTGCTCATGGTTTGAGGCTGGGAAAAAGTCCAAATCAAGCAAGGCATCATCAGAGTGGTGCTTTCTCTCTGGAGACTGTGGCATTCAGGGGCTGGCTGGTGGTGATACTTGGTGCTCAGCTTGTCACACGGCAAGGCACGTGATGGTGTCTCTTGGTATCTCCCTTCTTTGGTAGGTTCTGTTGATGTACAGGCTCTTGCTTCCTGTGACTTTCTCTCCTATGTCTGAATTTCATTTTACTTATAAAGGACTCCAGTAATAGGATTAAGATCCATCCTGATTGAGGTGGGCCATTCCCTAACTGAAGTAACTGCATCAAAAGGTCCTCCTTACAGTGGGTTCACACCCACAGGATTGTATTAACTTTAAGAATATCTTTTTCTGGGATACAAGCCACTGTAACCCCCATGGTTTGTCTTGTACCTCAGGCCTCACTGAGGGGCATCACATGAGATCAGCAGAGTTGGAATGCTTAGGAATGGTGAGCTGAGGGGAGAAATCCAGTCTGTCTACCCTCCTCTCTTCTCCAAATCCTGTGCTTGTTGGATGTATCGACTCTGCCTGTCTTACAAGCTGTTCTAGACAGGGCATTAGCTTCCCCCCAGAACCAAGGTGGAAGCTGGCACCTCTGGAAAAAGGAGGTGCCATGGGGTGAGTCACAGCTTCAGGGAGCTTCCTATAGCCAGTTCCATCCTCCTTACACCACATTAACAGAACAAAGGAAAAAAAAACACCACATGATAATTTCAGTTGATGCAGAAAAGGCATATGACAAATTCCAGCACTTCTTCTGGATAAAAGCACAAAACTAGGAATAGAAGGAGACTTCAACATGACAAAAGGCATCTATGAAAAATCCACAGCCAACACTATACTCAGTGGTGAAAGACTAATACTCAGCATGGTACTGAAAGTTCTAGCTGGAACAGTCAGGCAAGAGAAGCAGTTAGGCAAGAGAAAGAAATAAAAGGCATTCAAATTGGAAAGGAAAAAGAAAAACTTTCCCAATTTGCAATGACATGGTCCTATATACAGTAAATCCTGGAAAGTCCACAAGAGTCATTGGGTCTAATAAATTAATTTAGCAAAGTAGCAGGCTATATAAGGTCAACATGCAAAAATCAGTAGTACTTCCATATAATAGTAATGAACAATCTGAAGAAGTCAAGAAAAATTCCATTTGCAGTAACAACTAAAAGAATGAAATATCTAGGAATAAATGTAACCAAGGATGTGTAGCTACGCATAAGAGTTACTTCCAGAAAACTTCTTTTGTTGCTCAGACGTGGCCTCAGAAGCAGGGTCTCCAACTCTTAGGTAGTCCTTTCCCTTAACAACAACACATCCACACTACTTTGAGGCCATTGGAATTTCAGAACTTGTAACCATGACTGCCCAGGGTATTGTTCTGTGATTTGACAGTTTCAGGAAAAGTGGGCCTGGTTCTCATCATTTTAGGACTCTGTAGCTATAAACATCCAATCAGAGCATAGCTGGGAGCTGAAAACAGGTGAGAAAATAGATTCCACATTCACAAAAAATATCTGTTTATTGAGTGAGGGCTGTTTATTGTTTACTGAGACCTGTTTATTCTCAGCGGGTGCTTTTTCTTCCAAGTAAACAGAGCAGGCATAAATATCTATAATGAATAAATTTATTGTCTTACAAAAATCATTGTCTAGAAATAAGGGAATACAAGAAAAGATATTTGCAGTCAGGTGTCTGGTGGTCAACAGCCAGTACAATTCATAAAGGGGGGGAAATCAAAGATTCCAAACCCACATGACAAATTCTTCCTAATAGATGTTAAAGCTTTTAACCCAAAATGTTTTTTCAAGCACATTGCAGAGGATCAAAGATTTTTAATTAACACTGATTCATTGTCACTGAATGTTTATAATACCACTTTGACTAGAGAGGTACATGATATGAAGCACAGTCAAAACTTAATACATTAAATTGTTATAGAGGCAAATAATATATTTAACATTGTCTTAGTACTGTAGTGTCTAAGGCACTTTCTGTAATGTCAGTTTGTGTAACTATCAACCCAAAAGAGAATGCTAAAATATTCACTGTAACACTGTCCAAAGGGAAGGGAAAAGGAAGAATGAAAAAGGATTCACATCCACTGGCATGTCAACATTCAGGCAGATGGCATCTGTTCCTGAGGTTCTGAAAACCTCATTGACAAACTTGGAAAAAGTCTCGGACACAAAAGCAGTATTCCCATTTTGGGCTCAAAGCAGCGGCTGAATTTGCAAGGTCAGCATGAGCGCCTGGCTGGCGAAGGAGGGCTCTCCATTGCCTCCTGCTTAGGGACCCAGAGCTGTGTGCTTCTGTGAAGAAGAGCACGAGGCAGAGCTGGAGTGTTCAGGAGATCAAACCAGGAGTCAGTGTGACAGCTGCCCCGGGGCCTCAGGTGCACAGACTGCCACTATCCTTTCTATGCACAGACGGGTCCTGGCCAAGGGCAGCTCACAGGCAGTTCACATGAATAGATGTGGGGGTCATCACCAATGCAAGGGGCAGAGCCACCCCTTGGAGATGTGCTTGGTAACCCCCAAATGGATGCTGTTTCCCCCAATCCAACCCACCCCTGCTAATCTTTCCAATGTCCCTTTCACAGTTTGCTCCTGAAAATAGTGTTGATCATTATTTGAAGAAATGAAAGACACAAGTGCAGTTTAGGTTCCACAACATTTTAAGAGACGTGATGTGGCTGAGGCGGTAGGGGCACATGAACACAGAACTAAGTTACCTGCCTGTACGACAGAGCATGCAGAGCGACTGAGCAACAACCACGGGCTGCTCCAATGACCCAGCAATGGGGAGCGAAGGAAGGGTCGGGAGTTGACTTTTTTAAAAAGGGTTCTCTTCTTAATGTGTTATAAAATGGTCTCTTAATGAATATATGGAAAATAGATGCAATGAAGAGACAATCTGTTTAATATGTGTCTTGTGTATGTGTATATATCTATAAAAGGGAGCAATTGTACCTAAATTTGAAGCAGGATACAGTATGGATAGGCTGGAGCCTTAAGACACAGTTGATCTTTCCATAAGGAATCCCATAACTTGCCAATTTCCTCAATCTGTAGGAGGCCCCAGGCAAGCTTGGTGTTGGTGAGTTCCTGCATGTCCCACTGTATCACCTTCACTGGCTTCTTCAGACTATTCCGACTGGGGTGGCTGCGTCTCATTGACATCACTTGTCTTGCTTTCTGTGTCATCGTCGGACAGCTCTAGGGAAGCCCCCTCAATGTGCAGCTGGCGCCGGCCAGATCGGCTTGAAGAAAAGCTGATTGGGCCACCGCGCCTGGAGAGAAGAGTGTGTGGGGATAAACACATAGGAGCACGTGGGATAAATAGGTAGCACATGGCTGTCAAGTTGTTCAACCATCTGGATGATTGTGAACTTTCCACTTTTACCCCTTCCTGGGATCCATGACTTTGGGACCCATACACCTGCCTGCATGGTAGTATCCTGGCTGACATACAAGCAAGAGGTCCTTGGAGAATTGGGGATGGCTTGATTCAATGCAGGACTGTGACAGAAATTTCAAGAATTAAGACAAAATTCTACCTGCCAACCCGGAGGACAGCAAACTTTCTATAAAGGGCCAGATATAAAATATTTTTGTTTTGTGGACTATATAAGATCTCTGCCATGTACTTTTTTATTTCTTAAATCTTTTAATAATGGCTGTACAAAAATAGGGCATGGGCTTGTTTGCTGACACCTGTGCTTGATCTTTGGGGGAAGAAAGTTTAGCTTTATCTCTACTGTGGTCTGCCTTCTCACTGCTGCATGTCTACTCCACTGTGGAGGTTTGGAGGGCTGAAGGTGCCAGCTCATGTAAGCCTTTTTTTTTTTGGTGCATGGGCCGGGAATGGAACCCAGGTCTCCTGCATGGCAGAAGAGCATTCTATCACTGAACCACACATACAACCCTTTCAATGGAGGCAGGACCTTCTCCTGAAGGTGGGTGGGACTAGCTCTTGAGCCTCATGCTTTTTATTAGCATGGTCCACTCGTGACTGGCAAGGAAAATGAGTGGGACTGTTCGTCTGTTGTTCTTCCCATGAACTACAATAAAGGTCAGAAACCTTGAATGATAAATGGGAAATGTTTCAAGAGAAAGAACTGGCCACTATATACGAATCTAAGTAAAATTATCTTTGGGCCAGTCAAACTCTAAGCCTACAAAAGCCACTATATGCAAGCTTTGGGCATGGTCTCCATGAGGCCCCAGGCCTCATGGTCACTCACCTCAGCCGGTTCTTCAGAGTGCTGACCTCACGGCTCAGGCCCTCATTGGCTTCGGTGGCATCATCCAGTTCCCGCTGGAGTTTACGCCGAGATGCATTGGCACGTGTAGCTTCTTCTTCTGCTTCCTCCAACTGGCGTTTAAGCTGCTTCATCCTGGCATTGGCCTTCTCCATCTTGGGGAAGTTATATGAAGCAGAACAAAGCAAATTGATGAATCCAAGTTCAGCATCACTGAGTCAGTCATGGGAGAACATGTGCATATTCATTTGCACATACAAGATGGGGGCTGTTCTAACGCTCTTTGATCTGCCTGCTCCTGCAGCAAAGCCAGTATCCACTTAACAGCTACACTAAGAAAACTTAAAAAAGATGTAAACTCCAATTTCACCTGTGAGTTTCTATAGGAAAAGACACCCGAAAAAGATACTCCCATGTACGTTCTTACTGGGGGTTCTCTGAGGGATGGGGCTGTCTTCATCACCTGTGTCCCCAGCACCAAGGAGTACCTGGCAGGAACATGGTAGTTTCTTCCGTTAAATTATAACACTTGGCTTGTTTTTCCTCAGTCTCTTTGTGGAAGTCATCAGCCCTGCTTTCTTCACTCACCTGCTCCTTATACTGATCTGCATGTCGACGTTCATCTTCAACCTGCATGAAGATTTCTTTCAGCTTCTTTTCAGTGCGACGGACAAGTTTGTTTGCAGCTGCTCGTTCCCTGTGAAAATGGTCAACATGTTAGTTCTGAAATTCTTGAATTGATATCTTGAATGGGGAAACATGTTTTAAATTTTCTTCAGAGGATTACATGTTGGTATTAGGACCTCTATGACCAGAATAATAATATAATTACTACAGCCCAGAAATTTTTTCCTTTTCGTCAGAACAGAAACTGCCTTTAACATACCCTCAATGCTGACAGGTGGAAAAGGGGCATTATTCCTTTGCACACAGCTACGAATCACTTTATTCGTTGCCCTTCTGAAGAGTAAATGTTACACATAGGCTACCTGCCTGTCCTGCCAGAGCACAGGCTTTTTTGAAGACAAAAATCTTAATTGGTTAGTCTAGCCATCTTTAATAGCCCAGAAAATAAACAAAAAAACTCAATTTATTAAGTGATTATATCAATTCAAAATTTACTGACCACCTTCTAGGATGCTAGGGACTCTTATATAGCAGTTAATATTGGGGGAAAAAAGATTTTTAAGTTAGAAGTCAAACAAATCACCCTGTTTCTAGCTACACCTACACTGTCCCATATGAAGGAGAGAGAGGTAACTTACGGAGAACTCCATGGAAAACAGAAAATAATTTTGTTCCTTCACAATGTTAAGCAAAAATGGATGGCGGGCCATGGTGGCTCAGCAGGTAAGAGTTCTCTCCTGCCATGCCAGAGACCCGGGTTCAGTTCCCGGTGCTCACCCATGCGGGGGGTGGGGGGGGGAAGGATGGCAATGGAGTCAGTTGACCTGGCAAGTCATGTTAATTATACCTAAAAAACCTTGACAAACCCATAGTTGTTTTAAACCCATCAGAGTACAAAGAGAGGAGTTAGAAGTGCTAGAATGTTGGGTTTTAAGCACAGGTCCTGCTGCTTCTGGGCCTCAATCTCCCCCAACAAGAGGCTGAACTTGAAAGTCCACTCTAGTGCTGATGTCATATGATTCTAATAGTTCTGTAAATGGTAGCCAAAAGCTGTATTGTGCAACTCCTCAATAACAAGAGCAATTATGAAAGCTGTCCCTTCCTATGGATAAGATAAGCTTTTATTTTTCTCATATTGTGTTTCCTCTTTGCCCACAAACTGGTATGTTCACATGATATTATCAACTTGGGAAAGTGACCTTGGGTAGTGTTTGGTAATGCAAACTCAGAGCCTAGGAGATCAAATCATGGGGCCTGGGGTAAGCTGACAGTAATCCAGCCTTCCATGACTTCTCACCAGAGTCCATATGGCTTCTTCACCTCGGAACATTCTGAGTACTTTGCTTACAGCAAGTACTACCTTCTACCTCCTGCTCTGGTTATTCAGGTTCCTGTCATCTTTTCCCCATGCAATGGGAAGCTGGCACAAGGGGAGTGTGTTTTGTCTCTGAGTCATGGGCTGAACCTGGAGCCCTGGCTGTAGCAGATGTACAGTAAGTTTTGGTTTACAAAAGCAAAATCTCTTACTTTGCTTCCTGCTCAAGCTGCTCCTCCAACTGCCCAATCTTGGCTTCCAGAGCTGAGATGGTGGCCTTGAACTTGGACTTGACAGTGCCCTCGAGCTCCTGCAACTTGGCCTTCAGCTCCTTGTTCTGTCGCTCTAGCTGCTGGCGTGCATTGTCACTCTTCTGGGCAGCACTGCGCTCGGCTGCCAGCTCTGCATTCAGTGTGTCCACCTGGGGAGGACATGGGGTTTAGTCACTTGTGCTGGGCAGGCAGCACAGCCCTCCCCAGTGACAGGTAGCTGTGTGGGTCACCTGCAGAGTAGTTTTGCGGAAGCGGTCATTGAGCAGCTCCATGTTGCTCTGCTCCTCCTCCAGCTCCTCTTCCAGCTGTGAAATTCGTGCCTCCAGACGCCGCTTTTCATCCAGAAGTGCAGACCTGGTAGGAACGAGGGGAAGCAGGAAGTGGCTCAACAGCTGCTCTGTACATATGGGGAAACTAGGGGAGGGCCCTAGTTGCTGTTGGAAACCTGAAACCATTTTCAACTTCTTTCTCTTCCCTGCACCTCTCCCCCAATTCACCCATAGGCCCTACTGGGTTCTGTTCTGACACTCCTACCTGCTCCTTTCCATCCCCATGTCTACCTTTAGTCCAGGACCCATCCATTTCTTGCCTGGACTACTGTGGTAACTTCCACCTGGCTTTCCTGCTGTCTTCCCATTTGTTCTCTCCATATAGCAGCCATAGTCAATTTTTGAAAATGCAAAAAAGGGATCATGATGTGCTTTAATGGCAAGTGCACCAAGCATAAAATTCCAGCTCCCCATCATGGCTTGCTAGAAAATGTGCTTTGGCCTTCTGTTAATATATTATGAATCCTTAGTATAGTAATTAAACGGAGACATCATCTTCTTAATGGGAAAAAAAAAGATGATTCTTAATGAAAAGTTAAGAGGAAAGTCAGGTTGCAGGAATATGCTTGTTAACCTACTGAATTTTAAATTGAAAACTTATGCTGGAAGGCTAGCCTCCAAGACATTGGTCCCAGATGTGGCACACCTATTTTGGGCAAGGCTGCTAGTACTGGCACAGAAGGTGGGACCTGCCTGGATTGTGAACTAGTTTGGTGGCAGAGGTGGTCTGGAGACTCAACACCTCGGGCCTATTCTTCCAGGACCCCAAATGGCTAAGCAAACCACCTACTGAGTCCGAGATGTCCAGTGACACCCTTAGTTTTCTAAGGCAGAGCAGGGGAATGAACTCCAGGCTACTTGAGAAGAGTGGTGGGGCTGCCACTGATTCGAGACACCTTGCCCCTCCCACCTGTTGCCATGATACTCACTTGCCAGAAGCACTGTTGGCAATCTCGTCAGCCAGCTCATCTCTTTCCTGTTCAGCATGTCGGCGGGATCGCTCAGATGAGGCAAGTTCCTAAATAAGTTTAGGCCATCATTAAGCTCTGGCTCTTAACAGTTTCCTCAAATGTGAATTCTGACAATGCCCTTTATAGACTGCAGTGACCTGGGCTCCATCCAGTCATTCCTTACACAAACAAATTGCAACTTAAAGTTGCAGAATTAAGGTGGGAAGTTTACTAAAGAGGATCTGTGTGTGGTGGATCAACGAGGGGATGTGCTGTGTCAAAGAGGGGAGGCCTAGTCTGCATAAGGGTTTTGCTGCTATTGTTTCCAGTGTTAAGTGGCAGCTACAGTCCCACCCTCCTTGAAAAGCTGGTGTTTTCTTACAAACTGAGCTCAAACTTGATGTAAATCTAGAACTCTGAAGAAACACGAGCTATCTCAACTCTTGGGTCTGAAATATCTTTCTTATATAGCCTAGCCAAAATAATGAGTGAATCTCAAGGCACCAGAACATAAGGTAGCTGTATGTTGTGACAAGGATCCTAGCTTCTGTGGTGGATGGTGGGGTACAGCATGGCCTTGGGGCTGGACCTCTGGGAAACCAGGCCTAACTTCTAGTGACCTGGACAGAGCAATGGGGATAGCCCTGGGGCTCTGAGGAAGAACTGCCTGATGGGTGCTTCTGCACAGATTTCCTTAGAAAGGTGATTTGCCACAGAAAAGAGCCCATTTCTTACCCCAGTTGGGTAAAGACAGACCTTATTCTCAGAATTTGAGAGCTGGTATACCATCTCCCTCCATGTATGGATGAGGCCTGCATGGATTCAGTGATTTGCCTAAAGTTCCAAGGTTGGTTAGCAGCAGGAATTCAGTTTTCTGACAGGGCTCTTCCTACCAGCTGCCCCTTCCAAAAGATGCCCCATTTGGCAAGTGCATAACTTAAAGAGTGTGCTTAAAGGCCTACGCAAAGGATGTTCTGGCTTGTGTATATTAGTGCAAAAGACATAGGTCGTTTGAAAGGCATGAGTGCTAGCACATAAGCAGGCAGGATAGGACATGAGTCCAGGAAGTAATGGCAGCAGGCAGAATGCTCTGGGCCTGAGCCTAAGGGCTGCTGATTAAAGAACACTGTGTGAACATTAGCTCTGCCTGCTGGCTCCTGGTGTTCTGTCCTCTTGGGCCCAGCACAGGGCTGGACATGCTGGAGATATGCTCTGTTCTCCTGTCCACTGGCTGGGTATGTTGCAGGCAGAGTGAGAGAGAGACCCATAGGAGAAACCTGGGGCCTATAAGCTGTTGAACAAACTGTCTGGGGGAAGTAACAAATAGCAGAGTAACAAAAGGGCAGAGCCAACTCAATGACTTTGTCTCTTCTCCCTACTGCAGTATGATCCCTTACCTCAGGGCAACGGAATAGATACTTCCAACTTTCAGAAAAACCTAACTTGAAAGGAGAGTGCTGGGCTGCAGGGAGTGCCACTCAGACACTCAGGTAATGCCCCAGGCACCTCTCTAGTAGGTGGACTCTGAGAGCTACTAGCTTCCTATCACCTTTGGGGAAATGAGCATTTTGGGATATCTCAGGTCAACTATGTGATGAACTACATAGAGCTTGAGCATTCTACTTGAAGAATACACATTCTTCTTAAGTGCATGGAACATTTATAAAAACTAACTAGCCATTTTCTAGGCCTTAGAGCTACTCTCAGCCTTCTCTGACCATAATGTGATAATGTCAGAAATCAATAAAAAATAAAATCACATACCATATGTTTGACAATTTAAACTACACTTTTAAATAATTTGAGCTCAGAAGAAACCATAGCTTATAGGCTTCTAGGAAGAGCTCTCTCTTCTAGGATAAGAAAAGAAGAAAACTTAAAAATCAATGAAATAAGTACCTCAAGAAGTTTGAAAAAGAGAAAAAAAATCCTAAGAGAATAGAAGGAGGAAACAAAGACTAAGAACAGAAATCAATGAAGCAGAAAAAAAAAGAGAGGGTAGAAATGAAAAGCTGGCTCAAGGTAATCTCAGGTGTTTGCTCTGGTTTTCAGTTCCTTCTTCATTCCTGACACCCAGAGAGTTCCTTTCTTTCTTGCAAGTACAAGTTTGCATTTATAATTGTCTTTTGGTAATACTTTATCCAGCATTTCTAGGTGTTTGTATTGGGAGTTTTTTCATATTAACATTTCAACTTAGTTCTTATCTTCTGAATAAATTTTCATTGTCCTTTCTTTATATAGAAATTATTTATTCAAGTGTACTTTGCATTGATATAATTCCATACTATAAAGCAACCCTTCATCATTCCCTCCTGCCCCATGAGAATTTACAAATAAGAAAATGGAAAGAATAATTGTTTGCTTTCAAGATGATCACTTAGGAATTCAATGAAACATCTCTCCCTTTAAATATCACATATTTAACAGTGCTTCTGTATCAAACAAAGTAATCTTAAATCATCAAGGTTACAGTTAAATGCCCCTGATGCTTACTGATTCTAAATAAATAAACAAGCACAAACTCTTTTCTCACACATCTGAACAAGGTCTGGATGGTGGCTTGAAAAGTTACTAAAAGAGCTCCTTTGTCTTTAGCCAGGTAGAGGAATATATATGCACTGTGTCAAAGTATGAAACTCTATTTGCCTAACTGAAGCAATGAGATAGTTCATAATATATATATAAATGGATATTAAAATTATACTAGGCTACAAATATAGTAAAATATATTTATCTGACCCTGGAGAAATTTCAAGAAGAAAAATTTGTTGAACAAACAGATGAATGAGTAAGCAACAGACCTCTTGCAACTGAAGTATTTCTGCTTCTAGACTCTTCAGTTTCTTTTCACTTTCTTTGGACTGAGCAAAAATCTCATCCCGGGATGCACGAGCTTCTTCTAATTCACGTTGGTAATCTTTCATCTGAGCCTAAAATTAAACAGGAAGAAGGTTTTGGGTTAGCTTTCATTCTTAGATTTTAAAAATGCTTTCTTTCTCCCCTTACAAGAGTAATACACTGTCATTGTAGTAACCATAAAAGTATACAGAAGTGACAAAACTATCACAAGAGAAAAAAACTAAGAGACCAATATCACTTATGAATTTAGCGACATATGAAAAGGACTATATATCATGCAAACAAGAAAGCAAGTTTGGTTTAACTTCCCAAAAAAACCAGTTAATATAATATACATATTAATAAAAGACAAAAAAAACATATCATTTCAGTGACCAGAAAAAAGCATTTGACAAAATGTATCACCCTTTCGTGATAGAAATGTTCAATAAACTATAAATAGAAGGGAACTTTCTCAACGATGAAGGGCATCTATGAAACACCCACAGCTGACAGCATACTCAGAGGCGGAAGACTGACTACTTTCTCCCTAAGATCAGGATACAAGACACAAGGCTGTCCGACCTCACCACTTATGTTTAACGCTATAGTGAAGAATCCAGTCAGGGCGATTAAGCAAGACAAAGGAAAAAAGACATTCAGATTGGAAAGGGAGCAGTAAAGTTAGCTCTATTTGCAGATTATATGCTCTTTATAATCCTGTTTATCGTGGGATCTTTAAGGAACCCACTAAAAATTATCATAACTAGTAAGTGATGATAGTGTTATTTCTATACACTAGCTTTAACATTCTGAAAATGAAATTAAGAAAGCAATTACATTTATAATATCATTTTAAAAGACTTGTACACTAAAATTACAAAACACTGAAAAAATTAAAGATCTAAGTAAATGGAAAGACATTCCATGTTCATAAATTGGAAGTCTTAATATTGTTAAGATGGTAACAGACCCCAAGACCCCAAGTTGACCTCAGATTCAGTGTAATCCCCAACAAATCCTTATCAAAATCTGAGTTGGACTTCTACAGAGATAATTAGGGAAATAATAGTCTTTTTCAACAGATGGTTCTGAGACAACTGGGTCTCCATATCCAAAAGATAAAAGTGGACCCTTATCTCAAACCATCTAACAAAAATAACCTAAAATAGACCAGAGACCTAAAAGTAAGAGCTAAAAGTGTAAACTCTCAGGAGAAAACACAGGAGTAAATCTTTATGACCTTGGACCAGGTAATGGTTTTATAGCTTTGACCACAAAGGACAAGAAACAAACAACAGGGCGGCTGCCCAGGCAGAACTCCGACCTGCCGTGCTGGAGGTCTGGAGTTCGATCCCTGGTGCCTCCTGCCCATATGCAAATTAAAAAAATAATAAAATAAAAAATAAATAAAACATGCTTAAAAAAAAAAAAAGAAACAACAAAAAAACTGCATTTCATCAAAATTAAAATCTTTTGTACTTCAAAGATTATTATCAAGAAAATGTAAAGACAACTCACTGAATGGGAGAAAATATTTGCAAATTGTGTAGCTAATAAGGGACAAGTATCCAGAATACACCATGAACTCAATAATTAAGGGACAATTAAAAAATGATTTGAATAGACATTTTTCCAAAGATGATATTCAAATGGCCAGTAAGCACATGAAAAGATGCTCAACATCATTAGTCAAATGTAAATCAAAACTACAAAGACTATATCTGACATGCAGGATGGCTATATAATCAGAAAGATGGACAATAAATGTTGGCAAGAATATCAATAAGTTGGAACCTTCATATATTGCTGCTAAGATAATAAGTGGCGAAGCCACTCTGTTAAACAGCATGGCAGTTCCTCAAAGATAAAAACAGGTTTATCATATCCAGCAATTCCACTCCTAGGTATATATCCAAGAAAATTGAAAATATGCAGCCATGGCATACACAAATATTCACAGCAACATAATTCACAATAGCTAAGAAATGGAAATGACCCAAATATCCATCAACATATGAATGGACAAATAAAATGGTGTATACCCATATAGTGAAATAGTCCTTGGCAATAAAAAAGAATGAAGTATTGATTCATGTTGTAAAATGCACGAACCCTGAAAACTTGATTGTAGGTGAAAAAGCGAGTCCCCAAAGGTCCCCACATCGTAGACTCCATTTATAGGAATGTCCAGCACAGGCAAATGTATAGAGATGACAAGTAGGCTGTTGATCAATTAGCTCTGGGTATGGCAGAGTGGCAGATGGGGATTTTCAGCTAACAGGTACGGATTTCCTTTAGGGAGACTGAAATGTCCAAAACTAGGTTGTGGTGATGGTTACAAAACTTTGTGAATGTACTAAAACACACTGAAAACATGTTAAATGGGTGAATTGTACGGAATTTGAATTATGCTGACAGAGCTATTAAAAATAAATCATATCATGCTAAATGTAATTTATATCTTTGTAATTGGCTTAATAACTTTCATAATTAGCTAGCCTGAATAAAGACTAAATAACGTATTTAGTTTAACAGAAAAAGTATGAGGGAGCAAATAAAAGTTACTCATAAACTTATTATTCAGTGGTGACCACCTTGTAATAAGTTGATGTATTTCTTTCTAAACTTTTCCCCTTAGTATGTATGTCTACATGTCTATACATAAAAATATTCACATACATTCGTGTATAAAAATTAAATAGGCTCTATAATGTATCTTCCTTTATTCATTTTAAGTACTACTGTAATTCCTTAAGTATCTCTATCACTTTAAATGTCTAGCCGCCCATTTATATTTATGTTGTTTCCATTTTTGCTATTTTAAGTAACACTTCAGCTAAGATTTTATATATAAATATTTCTTCTCATCTTTATATTTTGTTAGAATAAACTCTGAAGACATGCCATCACCAAGGTCAAAATGGAAAAATTTTAAAGCTTTTGTTATATAATTGACAAACCACCCCATCCCCATCCTGCCCTGGAAAGCTGTGTTTGCGTATATGGTATATGAGAGAATCTGTCACACCTGCCAATACTGCAAATTATTACAGAAGATACCTATTGTCACTGTGATAGCGAAAAGTTACACCTCATCTGGATAGCAAAAGCAGTGATTAAAACAGACTGAAAAGATTGCTAGAGCTCACAGCACTAAAGGACAAAAAGTCGACAGAACCTTCCTCTCTAGATGGCTTAGTCAAGCATCACAGAGGCTGCTCTGAGCCACAAAAGCATGTTCTGTCAGATAGTCCACCTGGAGACTCTGTCCCTAGCTCTGCTGAGACTCTGTAAATGGACCAGGCATAAACTTTGAAATCTGTACGTGTCACCTTTAAGGCCTCCTCAGTGCATTTTTCTCCCCATCTTCACAATGTGATTTTGTGTACAAGCCACATGCTCATGTAGCGTCTGGTCTCAGAAGGGCCAGATTAGAGCATAAAAGTTGGCTGCACATACCTGAAGTTTGCGAAGCTGCTTGATCACTTCATCTCTTGCTTTGTTTGCAGCCTCAATCTGAGCTTCAAGGTCCTTCAAATCTATTTCCATTTTCTTCTTTGAAGCAACAGCAAGAGCCCGCTGTTTACGCTCATCCTCCAGCTCTGCCTCAAGCTCCCGTACCTAAATGGAAAGCTCTGGGTTACGTCTGCTTAAATCCAAACAGGCTCTTGTTATCCATGGGCTCTGGCTACTTGAGTGAGTGGGACCTTCTGTTATTCTGCAGAGATGCTCTCTGCTCCCGAGAAGTCATTATTAACAGAAAAACTGCAGTAGCTGTTCAACGGAATTTTTAAAAAACATCAACAATACATGGTACAAAACAATTCCACTGACTACTGCGAGGGTGCATATCCTCATAAATTTATGATCCAGGTGGTGCAAGGAGACTGAAAGCAGGCGAAAGAGAACAATTTAATACACTAAGGACTGAGATAGGCACAGAATGGGGTGGAGTACCTTCTGAGAGGCCCTGAGGCAAAAATGGGCGTGATTGTTTTTAGGAGCCATGAGGAATGAGGCCTACTGACTAGTGCAGAGGGCTTGAGTCTGGAAGTACTTGGGAGTTACCTGATGCACAGAGAAAGAGAAAGGTGCAGTGAAAGCTGCCCAAAGCAGGAGTGACAAAATGAAGGCCAGGTGTAGAATAAATTGACTGTAAAGGGAGGATAAAATGAAATGAGAGATAGATGTGAGCTGGAGTCTTAGGATCTCCTGACAGAATGCCAGCAGTCCCTCATCTTGGAACGTTCTTCTTTCTTGAAGCTTCCTATCCATGTAATGGGATGGAACAATATTGTTTTCTCATGTCCTGTGTGAAGGATGTTAGTCACTTAAACCATCTACTAATGCCTAAATCACCGATGAGCTAAAGATAAGGACCAGACATGAAGTTGTTAAGCTCTAAATTTTATCAGCTCATGAGTTTATTGGGACTGTTTGCCAACTCCTTGGCATGGTCTCCCCAACCTTTCCTACTCCATCCATTCATTCAGAAAGTATGCATTAAGGGCCTACTAGGTTCTGCTCTAGGAGTTGGGGCATGGAGAGCGAAGAAGGTCCCTGCCTTATGCTGACGCTCTCCATGAACAGGAGGTAGCTGCTGGAGGTCGCAGTATGGGAGCAGCATTACACTGCAGTGTCCTGTAAAAGTGCTGGGGTGAGGGGGATGGTACAACTGGTCTTCAGAAGAGAAATAAGGCCCTCTTTGCTTCTGATTTTGCAGGGGGTTAGGTGATGAGAGATGGCAGAAGAGGAGCATGGGCAACTGTATGCACATAATGCAAAGAGGAATTCATCATCTACCTGCTTTATTGTGCAAAGACCAGGGTCTACACTTCAGGGTGCAGGAAAGCAACAGAGGCTCACGGTGTATATCCATTTACATGACATTTACTGTCATGTAAGGTTTAGAGTATGTCCATAAATTCTTTGACACTCTTCCCTTCAAAAGAGTTAGAGCCTAATTTCTCTCCCTTTGAATGTGAGCTGGACTTAGTGACCTGCTCCTAACAAAGAGAATGAAAAGGAAGTGGAAGCCCAAAAGAACACATTTTTGGGTCGACTGAAAAAATGGAAATATATCCTGCATGCTTAACATCAATGTTAGATTTCTTAGAGCTGATTTTTGTACTTAATATGGTTATATAAGTGAATATCCTTGTTCCTAGGAAATATACATGGAAATATACATGGAAGTATTAAATAGTTAAGGAGCATGATGCATGTAATCTACTTTCGGATGTTTAAAAAATAGATCATTGCAGATGGTTAGGATACAGCAAATACGACAAAATGTTAAAAGTTGGTATATCTGGGTTTCTGGGTGGAGGGTATATTGGAGTTCTCTGTATTGGTTTTCAATTATATTTCCAACTTTCCTGTACATTTAAAATTACTTCAAAATAAAAAGTTAAAAAGAAGGAAATGAAGCTGTGTGACTTTGGAGTCTAGGTCATAAAGGCACAGAAGTTCTCTCCTTGTTCTCTTTGCTCTGTCTCTCTTGGATCGTTCGCTTTCGGGGCTGGTGCTTCCACAGGACACTCAAGCAGCCAATGCACAGACCACGCAGCAGGGGAGCTGAGAACTCCTGCCAGTCCTACGTGGGGAGCCGGCTTGGAAGCAGCAACTCCAGCTCTAGTCAGGCCTCTGGGCAGGGTGGCCCCACCCAGGATCCTGCTACACCCACGTGACACCCTGCACACGAACTACACACAGAGAAGCTCCTTCCGATTCCTGCCCCCCAGAAACTGTGAGATCAATAAATGTTTGCTATTTTAAGTCACTAAGTTTGGGGTAATCTGTTATCCATATCCAGCTTTAAATGACTAATATAATAAACATTAGAATGGAAGTGACAAAATGAAGCAAAATAAATATATCCCAAATCTAAGATTTGATACCATGAACACCAAAGAACTGTCAGAATATTCAGAGTAAGTTTTTAAAGTAAACTTTTAAATTAGAATTTTAACACATTCAGAAAAGTATACAAATTATAAGTGGCTCTCAGCTTTTTTAAATAAGAAAATTTAAATGTCTGTCTTTCTTTTAAAGAGTGGTTTAATGAAGCAAGGCATGTGATCTGAACTACAGAAATCTGCTGAATCACCTTATCAGGTATGCATCAATTCTTTCCTGTACTCACACTTTTGAGACTCAAAAAACTTGAACCTAACTACATATCCCTTGAGGTTCCACTTAGGGCTTTTCAACTGGTAAGTTTCCTGCCTTGTAAATCTGTCCGATAGATAAAAAATCAAAACCAATTATAATAAATTTGAAAGGATAAAATTCTCAATTGACCAAGTAAGTTCATTCTACTCTAGCTGATGTGTCTACTTGAATGAACAAGATACTGACCCATACCTGGACCTTGAGAAAAGTCAAATTCTTCTTCCCAAGGCCACACTTCCTCCAACCTACCTGTTTAATCAGCAGCCGCTTTTTTTCTTCATTCTGCTCATCTCTGGTCTGCAAGTCTCTCTCAAACTGGGCCTTCATGGCCTGCATGTTGACCTCCAGGCGAAGCTTGGCATCTTCTGTGGCCTGAAGTTCATCTTCTAGCTCCTCCAGTTGGGTCCTCATTTCCTCCACCTGCTGTTCTAGGGCCCGTTTGGATTTTTCAAGTTCATGAACCTAAAACATAGGAAGTATGAGAGCAGGCCCTTGGCTGAAGCAAAAGTAAGGACCGTAGCTACCCATCGTATAGGCCTGCCCACGACATGCTGAGCACTCAAGGTGACCCCAAGATGACCTCTTAATGCACACCCATCTTTTCCTTTGCCCTCCCTAAGGCAAAGGAATGCTCATCGTCATTTCAGAGCATGCCATTTAAAATGATAGTACTGATTCATTTATTTCACAGGTGCTCTGAGAAATCTTAAATAGCCAAAGAACAAGGGAAAGAGCACAGTCAGAGGACCTACCTGCTGCCTGGCTGCCTGCCTGCTGTCTGTGTTACAGGTATCCCAGGACATCCCTTCTTGCCATAGAAAAGATAATTTGTTTTGAAAATGTGTATATGGAAGCTTTTCAATATTAAGGTGTGTACTAGGCCTTAGAAACAAGTACAGCTACAGAGAGAGGCCTTATCTTTCTCTGAACAAAGATCCTACAGCAAACATTTACCTGGTTCTACATGCCAAGCACTGTACTGAGGTTTTTGTCTCTCTCATATACCATTTGATCCTCATAGTAACCCCTGGAGATTGGCGCTCTTCTCTGTCCCCTTGGGGGTTCTCACAAAAGACTTGGACCATAAAGAGGTCCCGTGTCTCTCAGCGGTGTCTACCACTTAATAGGCATGACAGAAATGTTTGTGGAATGAAAGTATGATGATTGATTATTCTAGAGAAACTAATATAGGACAAGAACTCACTGTCGAGTTCTCACCCTACAGTTACTATGTAATCATGGCCACTTCTATTCTAGATGGCCTCTTTTCAGTTATGGAGCTGGGCCCCTGGGTACCAGGTTGTAGGAGAAGACCCCTGTTGGATGGTAGGAAAGTCTTTCTTCCCTCCCTTACTATGGATAACATCCATTTGACACATGAGGAAACTCAGGCTTAGAAAGGCTGAATGGTTCCCATGGTCAGATGGATGCTAGTGGAAGAGTCAGGCCCATAATCTGTTCTCTTAATCCAAGGCCTGGGCTTGTTTCACCATGTTCAACACTTCATGTACTAAAGGAGGGGTGAAGGGTAAATAAAACCATCATGGTTCTTTGTGTATAGAGTAGAAGGATAGATGTGTGACAGAAATTTCCAGAGTGAATAATCCCCCCAAAGAATTTGAAACCTTCAAAGAAAACAGTGATGACTTCTCTGGAATACCCAGGTCAGAAAGGGCTCATTTCCCACCTTACTCCACTCTAGGGCCCCATCCATGCTGAGACAGATCCCACTATTCTCAGTCTGAAGGGACTCTGTGGTACTTAATGCTTGACAACTACCCGTGGCTGTAGGAACAATGAAATCCTTTTGTTTAAAGGTCCCCTTGCCAGGATGGGGAAGGGGGGGCATTATTACCACCTACCAATGCTATTTTAAGAATCCCAAATTTGTCTTTGGCACAAATAACTGAAACCCAACTTTAGAAAACTTGATAGCTTATCCCAGAAGACTTTAACCCCCACTTTATATACAGGCCGAGAAATTCCTAAATAGGTCCGCTGTTGAGCTCTACATTCCTAGGTCCTTCCACCATCCTCAGGAACATCTGGCTCCCTTTTTGAAGATACCAGCCACTGGGATAGCCCTTCCATGCCAAAATGTGAGCCACAGAGATAACTTACATTCTTTCCCACATCATCTTTGGAACTCATCAGGTCTTCCATGTCTGCCCGTAGCTGCTTATTCTGCCTTTCGAACTCTTCCTTGGCTTCCAGGGCTTCCTCAAGTGCCCGGGACAGGGACAGGGCTTTGGTTTCTTTCTCTCTGGCCTCTGCTTCAGCACGGTCCCGCTCTTCTGCACAGCGAGCAGAGATGGTCTTCTCTTCTGCTAACAGCTATCCAGAATGGCAGAGTGAGCATTAAAAAACAAAAACCAAACAAACATACAAACTCTTCCAGGTCACTGCACATCTATTTGAATATTACCACTAGATTACAGGTGCTCTTATTTCTCCCTTTTATTTCTGCTTTTTCCAATTGTACTATAAATATGTATTGCTTTTTAAATAAGAAAAGATTATTCTCAATGATAACAAAAAGAGCCTTGCTGCGAGGAAAACAACATGTGGTGTTGGCCATCGAGTTTGGAAGGAGGGACACAGGAAACCCACCTGGTCAAATTTCTTCTGCTTTTTCTCCAAGTTGGAGACAATCTGGCGTTGATGATCCAGATCCACCGTCAGGTCGTCAAGCTCCTGCTGCAGGCGGTTTTTGGTCTTCTCCAGCTTGTCATAAGCCAAAGCCTTTTCCTCCAGGCGCTGGCTCAATGCCTCTACATCCTTCAGAAGCTTCTTCTTGGCTTCTTCCAAACTTTCGATTGTTCCCAAGTCATCATCTACTTTCTTCTTGGTATCAGTCAGCTAGGTTTCGTATAAGGAAGAAAAGATCAATATTAAAGAATTCAACTGGTTTTTGCATTTGAAGAATAAAGAAAAAACTTTTCAATACTTTGTGAGGAGAAAAAATATTATAAGTCAATACTGTTTGATTTAATTATCAATGAAGTTTTGACTGTGACTTAAATTTCTTAGTTATCTGTAAAATGATTGGATTGAAAACTTTTAGTCTTCTGTCTTTGAGTGCTTCCAACATTTTAATCACCAAAGTATATTAGCATTTGCTTGGTCAAAGAAAGAACACTTACAGGATTAATTTAGTATAACCTAATCAGTATAACCTAATTTTTGGTTGTCCTAAACAGAGTTGAAACAGTCCAGCAGAGCAGGGATGGTAGCTGCTAAATGCCTACATCTAGGCTCCTGGAGCTTCCCACAAAGGGAGCACACACCTGGGACTGCAGGGCCAGCACTTGTTTTTCCAGGTTCTTCCTGGCCTCTTCCTCCTCCTCTTGTTGCTCCTGAAGACTGTTTTTCTCCTCTTCTAGTTGCCGAATCCTACTGCTCAGATTCAGTTTTTGGCGTGTCTCCTCCTGAAGAAGCTCCTGTTTATTTTTTTAAAAAGCAAACACTTATATTCATCAACAAAACCCCTTCAATATAACAAAAATTCATATCATAAAAAGAGAGGCTTAGTGTAGGAGAAAGAGACAGTGAATGACATCAATAAGCACAAATGACTTAAAAACACTCATGGTAATTCTGTAAAAGCTCTCCACACAAATACAGCCTCACATTCCTCCCTGGGGACTAGCAGCACCTTCCCTCCACAGGGGAACTTCCCGGGCAGAAGCCTGAGAGTCATCCGAGGTGCCTCCCTTCCCGCAGCCCCCACATCTCAGTCACTTCTGGAATCCCTTCTCTTCACTACCTTAGTTTAAAGCTCTCGGTGTTTCTCACTAGGATTACCTTCAGTCTTGGGCACCCCTTCAAGTATTTGTCCTTTATAACTTCTGCCTGATTAATTTTTTTAAATATAAGTACCAACATTTCCTGGCTTGTAAAAAATTCAAAGTCATATATAAAGTTTTCTGCAGTGTGGCACTTTCCCTCTTCCTTTAGTCTCATTAACCAGGACAAATCTTATCATAGCGCTTACCCCAAGCACACTGAACTTGTCCCCCGACTGCCTAACTTTGCCATTTTTTGTTGGTTTGAGATTTTTACCCTTGTGTCACCAGCACCTAGTACAGAAGCTGGCAAATAAACATTCATAAATAGCTGCAAATTTAATAAAAATAAGATGTAAAACTTTAAGAAAAAAGTGCTAAATTATTTTCACATACCGAAGTCATTAACCTAACTTCTACCCAACTTAAAAACATCCCTAACGAATGGCTTAGCTCAAGTCCTAACAGTATGATAAAATCAGACTTCAACCCAGCCTCTAAAACAGACTGTCAGCATAATGAAATTCCAGCCACAACAAAGCAATTTTATTTAAAATGGCCAGCAACACACATGTGGCAGGTCCATCGCCTGGGTGAGCCACAGCTCAGGCAGTGCCCACGGTGGCAGCCAGAGCCACCGCCTGCAGGCCTGCCAGACACAGGGGAAAATGCACTTCAGTGGAGAGTTTCTGAGCACCAAGGCTGGGCTCCAGGACGAGATGGCTCACAATACAAGTATGGTATAAAACTAGAAAGAGGTGATACAGAAGGTAATTTAGGGACTAGGTTAAGGTAATTTAGGGACTAGCATATCCCACCAATTTATGTATTATACAAATGTTAGAATTATTATTGCAAGCCCCTTGTTCCCACTAGAATACCTGTGTATCCTGTAGTTGAGACTCAAGACTAGCTGCATCTTTAGCAAATTTAATACCTTTCTTCTCTGCTTCTTCCAGTAAGGCTGAGATATTATCCAGTTCATTCTGCAAGGAAGAGTAAAAGATTAAATCCAAATCCACAGTAAGGAAATAAAAAAGCGTCCAGAATCATTCTCAAATGCACACAAATGACCAATACTTGGGGGTGGGGGAAACTCCCAAATTCAAGGAAGATGTTTTGACACTGAAGTTTATATGCCTCCAGATGGTGCCCAGATAGGTCAGGCACTACGCCAGCTGTGGCAGAGAAGTTAATATGGTCTCCGTCTTTGGACAGGAAGAGTTACACAGACCCCATACAAGGAAGGGTTCCCAGACCTTAAACATAGCTTTGGGGGCAAGTATAATCGTATTTGTACAGAACTTGGGACATTATTTTGCTCATTCTTAAAGTCATATTTTATAAATTATATGGTAAATTTTTTCCTCATCTTTTCCCTCAGTTAACAATAGCTTTAAAATACTTTCCGAAATAATCCCTAGGATATAAATTTTTTGGTGGGGATAGTAGGTATTAGAAAGGAGTAGTGGGGCTTGGAAGGGATAGTAGGACCCCCCCCCCCCGTTACTAGTTTGTGCTCCAGTCATGTTAGCGAAGGAGGGTGTAGAGAAGGCACAACTATACACATAACACAAGTGAATGGCATTTCTATTTAATGCACTCACAATTCATCAGTCTTGGGGATAGTATGATATAGGAGGGCTCTGGACCTTGAGTCAAGAGAGACCTGCCTTCAATTCTAGCTCTGGAAATTGTCAGGTGTATCACCAGAAGGAGGAAGTTACTTAGCTTCTTTGAGCCTGAGAGTCCTCACTTATAGAATGGGGATAATACTCAGCCCAGGGGACTGACAGAAGGACTAAATGAGAAAGCATACATGTACATGAGGAGCTTTCAGATCCTTGGTGCAGGGGCTTAGGGGCCCCGTAAATGTCACTCTCCTCCATCCACCGTATGATTTCTAAGACTTTCTCTTTTAGGAGTATCTTTACATATTTGTTAGTGTGCACATACACAAACACACTAAACAGAGTATTTCAGTACAGGCATGTGCAGAAAAGGGTTAACACAGGAGTCCTAAAGCTGCTGTCCTTGAGAAGGCCTGCCTGCAAGGCTGGCCCTTGGCTGCTGTCTGGGCATTTAGATTTGGGGCAGGTTCCCGTCATTCACTGAACGATACAAATGGCTCCCTGTGCCTAAATGTGCCTGTGTGGTTTATGCTGATACCTGCTTGCCTACTGGGAGCCTGAAATTTTGGTACGTGCCAGGCAGAGGGTGTCTATATGACCAGCTCCCAATAAATACTGGGGCGCTGAGTCTCTAAGGAGCTTCCCTGGTAGAAATTTCCCACTTCTTGTCACAATTTATTGCTAGAGGAATTAAGCGGGTCCAGTTCAACTCCACTAGGAGACCAAGGAAAGGACTCTTGGAAGTTTGTGCCTGGTTTCCTCAGGACTTTTCCCTTTACTGACTTTGTTTTGTATCCTTTCACTGTAATAAAGCATAGATGAGTATGATTATATGCTGAGTTCTCCGAGTCCTCCTGGTGAATTGCAGAACCTGGGGGTGGCTTTGGGGACCTCCAGCCAAACACTGTTCTGAAATTTTTTTCACTGTAGTAAACATACAATTTTTAAAATAATAAATACTTAGCTATGTCATTTTTACTGTTGCATTTAAGTCTATTATTGAATATTGAAGTTATGTCCAATTATATGCCTTTATACACCCCTCTGCAATGTATTCTTAAACTCAAATCTGTATGTACATCCTTAATTATTTCCCTAGGATAAATTACTAGACATGGATTTATTGGGCACAAGAAGGGTATTCCATATTTTTGAGGCTTGTGAATGAGTCACACTATCCTCTAGAAAAGACTGTACTTTTTAATTTATATGTTAACCAAAAGTGTATTAAATTTTCATTCTCAAATTTTCTTCAGTACTAGGTATCATTATTTTCACTCATTGGTCCTACTCTCTTATTTGCTAGGTCAGTGGAGAAGTTGAAGTTGTGCTTATAAACTACATAAAATCACTTACAGAACTATAATCATCATTCAAAGTAGAATTTAATAGGCTTCAGGCCAGTTCATGCTGTCTTATTTTTAAGTAGTAACTTCATCAAAGTGCTGAGCACGAGGGACCTAAGATCTGACGTACCTGCTTGTGATGGTAATTTTCAGGTACTGAAAGTACATCAGATGGGGCTTTTGTAGCCACGGAGGATAAAGTGGGTATAAACTCTAGATGTGTTACTGGGGACAGTGTCCAGGTAGAGGTGTTCCAGGCTTACCTGTAACTTGTTTGCTTTCTCAGCCAGTTCCACCCTGAGTCTGTCTCCCTCGGAGACCTTGGCGTGGAGCTCCTGGACCTGGGCATCAAGCTTCTTCCTCTTGTGCTCAGACTCGGCCTTGACCTGCTGCAGGACCTTCACCTCACACGCCAGCTCCTTATTGTCTGTCTCAAGGCCCTGCTTGTTCTTCTCCAGATTTGCTTTGAACTAGGAGAGGGAGGGAAAAAGCAATTTATTAGTATTGCTATAACACTTTGACAGCACCAGTTTTTGCATCTGTAAAAGTGTGCCTGACACAGAGTGAGTCGGCAATAAAACACCTGTTGAATGAATAAATGAAAACAGTTGTTCTCTGTGTGGTGATTTCTACAAAAAGAATAAACCTGTACACACTGAGGATCTTCTCAAGATTTTATGCAGAGTGATGTTTGGCAACTGGTCACATTGCTTGGGGTGGTAGATAGGGAGATTTAGGGGGCTCATTGAACTCTGTAACTGACCCTTACCAATGCAGGAGGGAAAGAAACAAACTGAGAGCACACTGTCTGAGGGGTAAACCATTCACAGAGTCTTTCATATAAAACAAAGTTTCTTTCTTTTATATATTTTTGAATTAACAAGAAGCCAAAAAGATTAACCCAGGGGACATACATGAATGACACCAGGTTAGTGTGTGACATACGTAGGTTCTGTCTGTTGGTGTTAGGCTGATCATGATGGGATAGTTCTCTAGGCTGCCTTAAGGGATGGTGGGACTCAAGATGGGCTCCAAGCAAAGCAGAGCAGTACAGCGGCCGCACAGAGCTCTGAGTCCGGGTTGCCCAAGTCAACCTGCCTCTTCACCTACAAGCTGTGTGACCCTGGCTTAATTGCCTAACACTACTGGACCCCAGGGCCCTTATCCTTTAAATGGGACTGACAGAGACTAGCTCATATGAAAGAAGGCAAGGTCTGTAAAGGACTTTGCAGGGTGACTGACACACCTGAATGCTCTGTGTCAATAATGTCATTATATAAACGATAAGGTGGCATTGGACAGGCAGAGAAGAGAAAGAATACTTCAAGATAGGGAAATAAAAGCAAGAACAAAACGCCCTGAAGGTGAGGACAGTTATGGGAAACATCCCCGGGAGCATGGTTTGAATTGGAGGATAAATGAAATTAGGATTATCAGAATGGAAAGCTTACATATGAGACACAGAAGAGGGAACAATTTAAGGCTTTTTAAGGAAGTCTCTCGAAGAATGATGTTACTAATGAAAAGAAAAACTGGGCCGGGGGGAATGATGGTTAGATTCTTTCTTTTCTTTAAAATATACACAGATCAAGGGTAAAAGACTTATCCATCAAAGTGGGGCATGTACTTTAGATAGCAGATCCTGCCTTATGAACAAGTGGCTTCCTACTTAGCTCAGAGGTATTGTTCAAAGGCCAGAATTAATCAGTACTTGAATGAATGGAAGGGTCAGGTAAGTAGTCGATCTGTCTGAGGGCAGTTTTCTCTAAGACGTGGACATATGAAGGTATTTCCTTTACCCTTTTAGCCTGTTCCAATTGTTCTGAGAGCTCCTCCAGAGCTGTGGCGTGCCTTTGTCTCATGTCCTGGATTTGAGCTTCATGGTTCTTAGTTTCTTCCTCGAGAGCCTTCTTCAGCTCTGCCACTTCCTGTTCACGTTTTGTACTAGAGAAACACGTTTAAGAAAGAAATTTAGAATTTGTCTGATCAAGTAAAAAGTACATTTTTTAAAGGTGCTATTCTGTTTTCAAAGTTACATCAGTTCCCTTGATAAGTACTGGATGTGCTATTTTCCATAAGGCTGGTGTGTCCATTATTGTGATTTCAGAAAATCCATCTTGAACCAGCACAACTTCCATTCACTAGCTGACTTCTGATCAAAACCAGTGTAGTATCCCTGCAGGTCTTCAATCTGCTCTGAGAAGTCTAGTTTCATTGTAGATCAGGAATTGGTTAATACAAGGAGCCAAACTGCCTCTGAGAACATCACAGCACCAGCAGAGATTTCAATAAAACTTAAGAAAGGTAAGTCCTTTAGAGCTTTCCAAAGCTAAGGGGTGCAAAACCCCAAAACAAAAAAAACCTAAAAAAACCGGTGGTTCAGTGGTAGAAGCTTGC
>PVIY010032447.1:0-28969 GCA_004026745.1 Myrmecophaga tridactyla
TTGATATAGAGAAAGAATTCGCTTTTCTGACTGCTGCAGTCATCCCTTTTCCTTTTAAAACCCTCAACTGACTGGATTAAATACACTTGATGGTTAAGAGCATTCTCCTCGGTTGATTGTGGATGCCATCATCCATACATGAAAAAATCAAATTATTGATCATTTAAGTTCACAAAGTACCTTCACAATAACTAACAGGCCAGTGCTTGCTTATGCAAACAACTGGACACTGACACCTGGCCAAATTGACACTTGAACCGATCACAGGTGGATATGATAAAGCTTCAACCACACTTGTCGTTGCCCAAGGGAATCATGAGCAAAGTGACCATGATGTCAGGATGGAGGTTATGCATGGGTTCAGCAACATGGACTTCCACTCACCAAGGCCAGGTTGGCTACAGCCACTGCTGAATGCCCAATCTTCCAGCAGCAGAGACCAATACCCAGTCCCTAATATGGCAACATTTCTCAATTTGTCAGCCTCCTACCTGGTGGCAGGTTGTTTCCATAATGGAAGGAGCAGGGTTTTTTACTTTCAAAAGTAAATGTTTCCTCTTGATATGGATTTGTCTTCCTTGCTTGCAATGCTTCTAGAAACTACCATTTCTAGTTTGTATTATCCATGATGATGGTCATCTACCCAGCATTGCCTCTGGGCAAGGAGCTGACTTCACAGCAAATGAAGTGCTGGAATGGGCACATTTCATAGAGTTCACTTGTTTTACCATGTTCCCGATCATCCTGATGTGGGCTGGATTGATAGAATGGTGGAACAGGCTTTGGAGGACTCAATTATGGTGCTAGCTCAGTGGTAATAGCTAGAAGTGGTGGTACAATGTTCTCTAGAAGGATATATATGATCTAAATCACCATCCACTCAATTTGGCTCTTTATTTTTTTAGTAGAACTTGTTGTTTATTCATTACTTTTTTGATGAGCAATGGGATTTTTCCTTTTCTTTTTAAAAATATTTTAAATTGAGAAATATCCACACACATACAGTCCAACTTTATTTTATAATCAAAGGCTCACAATATCATCACATAGTTGTGTATTTGTCAGTAAGATCATTTTTAGAACAGCTGCATCACTCTAGAAAAAGAAATAAAATGAAAAAAAACCCTTATGCATTCCATACCCCTTATACCTCCCTCTCATTGACACACAGTATTTGTCTACCCAATTTTTACCCTTTATCTCCACATTATTTATTTATTTTTAACCTTATTTTTTTCTACTCATCTGTCCATAATCATATATAAAAGGAGCATCAGACAAATCGTATTAACAATAACACAGTCACAATGTAAAAGCTATTCAACTATACAGTCATCTTCAATAATTGAGGTTACTGGAACACAATTAAACAGTTTCAGGTACTTCCCTCTAGCAAAATCAATACATCATAAACTAAAAGGGATATATGCTGCTCTTTTTCACACAACCTGAATTAATGGGTTCAGGAGTCAAGGTATGGAAATGGGAGTGGCATACTCGTTATTACCCCTAGTGCTTTTTGTTTTGTTTTGTTTTTTTGGTGCATGGTCAGGGACTCAAACCTGGGTCTCCTGCATGGAAGGTGAGCAGTCTACCTCTGAACTGCCCGTGCACCTCTATTCATAGTACTTTGTTAGAAAATTTTGTTTCCTGTATCTTCGACCTTGTGCTCTTTCCAAAGGAAAGGGTGGTCCCACTAGGGAACAGAACAATGTTTCCACTGTACTGGAAGATAAGATTCTGAGCATGATACTTTGGGATCTTCATGCCTCTGAATCAACAGGCAAAAAAAAGTTACTTACCTTGCTGTAGTGAATAGAAGTTACACTTCTATTTCCACTCCTTATCAATTGGAAATAGAAGTGTAACTACATGATGTAGGTAAAGAAGACCTTGCTGGGAATATACCAAATCCTTTTGGGCATCTCTCCAAACTGCCATTCCCTGTGATTGAAGTCAATGAAGCACAGCGACAACCAAACCAGGCAGGTTTCCTAACAGCCCAGAGCTTTAAGGACTGAAAAATTGGGTCAGCACATCAAGAAAGTAAACACAACCAGCTGAGGTGCTTGCTGAGGGTATAGTAAATATGGAATGGGTAGAGGAATCAGGTAATTTTAAATATGAATTTTGTCTCCATAACCAGTGTGGTAGTTAGATTCAGTTGTCAACTTGGCCAGGTGAAGGCACCTAGTTCTGTTGCTGTGGACGTGAGCCAATGGTACATGAACCTCATCTGTTCCTGATTTACATGTGCAATCGGCTAGGAGACTTGCCTGCTGCAATGAATGATGTTTGAGTTAATTGGATGGTGCTTAAAAGAGAAAGCTCAACGTAGAACAGCCCAAGAAGCTCAACATACCTCATCTCAGCACTCACAGCTCAGCCCAGGCCTCAGGAGATGCAGAAAGAAATCACCCTGTGGAAAGTTGTTGGAACCCAGAGGCCTAGACAGAAGGCCAACAGAGACCATCCTGTACCTTCCCACCTAAGAAAGAACCTCAGTGGAAAGTTAGCTGCATTTTCTCTGAAGAACTAAGAAAATAAATCCCCTCTTATTAAAAGCCAATCTGTCTCTGGTGTGTTGCATTCCAGCAGCTAGCAAACTAGAACATATTTGGTACCAGAAGTTGGGTGCTGCTGTGGTTTGCAAATACCAGATATGTTGGAACAGTTTTTTAGATGGCTAAGGAGAAGATTTTGGAAGAACTTTGAAGAGAATGATGTAGAAGTTCTGGAGTGCTTGAAGGGACTGTTGGTGTAAATGTAACCACTGCCAATCTGGACAAAGAGGGATGCAAAGGGACAAATTGGAGTTTGCAGAGTGAGAACCATGGAAGCTCGGGTCTGAAGCCAAGAAACCTCGGCCAGGAGAGTGAATCCACCCATATACATGGAGAGGGTGAGTTTACCCTGAAGGGTGAGGATGAGTTTCCCACCTTGTTGCAGCAGAAGAGTCATGCAGCTTCAGGCCTTGGAGAAGGTAGAGCATGCTCCTTGGGGGACCGGGGAGAGCCTGGCTTCCACCACATGGAGGGGTTGAGCATGTGCCCTGGAAATGGCAGAGAGCCAAGGGGTGGCCCTGATATCTGGATAGAGTGGGGCCGAGAAAAAGGTGGTCTCTTCAATGTTCCCCAAGGTTGACTTGGAAATAGGCGTGTCACTGCATAGGCTCTTGGAAAAGGTGGGACATCCGTGTTCTAAAGCCGAAGGATAAATGACTTTCAGACTTTGAAATCTGATGGTGCTTGCCCTGCAGGTTTTACATCTGTGTTTCTTCCAATTTCTCCCTATGGAAATGAAAACCTGCATCCTGCGACTGTCCCTCCTTTGCATATTGGCACCAGACAACTTGTTTTGAGATTCACAGGTCCACAGCCAGAAAAGAATTTTTTGCAACTTAATATTGTTTAAGGTGATGCAAGCAGTTGTCAAGTGGGCAAGGGGTGGACATATGGTAGTTAGATTCAGTTGTCAACTAGGCCAGATGAAGGCAACTAGTTCTGTTGCTGTGGACATGAGCCAATGGTACGTGAACCTCATCTGTTAATGATTACACCTGCAGTCAGCTAGGAGGCATGCCTGCTGCAATGAATGGTGTTTGAGTTAATTGGCTGGTGCTTAAATGAGAGAGCACAATGTAGCACAGCCCATGCACTCGTAGCTCAGCCCAGGCCTTTGGAGATGCAGAAAGGTATCACTCCGGGGAAAGTTGTTGGAATCCAGAGGCCTAGGAGTGTATCTTAGTTCTATTGCATCCCCAGATGTAGGTCCAAGTGCCACAGCCTCCGTGATGTACACTGTGGACACACCCATGCTGAACCCCTTCATTTACAGCCTGAGGAATAAAGATAAGAAGGGGGCTCTGAAAAGATTGTTCAGAGTGAAGAAGAGAGTGAAGTCATGAATGTGTCATTTTTCCTGGGACAGAGGAGGTGCTTGTGTTCACAGTGATCAAGCCTCTGAGACAGAAGGTGCGATTTCTTGATCAGTTTCTGAACAAGAACCTGCCCTTGATTCAGAGATTGCCTTGAATCTGATGAAACAAAGTTTAAATTATACATTGCATTACCATAGAGAAGAATTGTGTTTAATGTTGAACATCTACTCAGTGAAGTAAGAAATCTTAGTCTTCCTTTGCAATGGGAATTATACACTTAGGTGCAGGATTGGGCTACATGTTTCCACTAATTAATTTGATGATATATGTGACTGTTTCCATTTTTGTGAGTAAAATATGTGCTGTTTGTATTCATTTTGCCCTAACCTTCAACAGTGTGTGAATGAAAAATCTATGTATTTACCGTATCATCCATTTTGTGATCTCCTTACCCTCATTTTGCATGAAAAACTTGTTTTAGAAATATATTACTCGCATAGTAAAGCATAATACAAAATTTCACTTGCTGAATTTTTACAAGGTTAATACTCCAGTAAATGCTATTATCCTTGAAATGAATACCTGTCCTCTATTTTTGAGACACGTTTCCCATTTTCAGAAAACCAGTCTCCTGAGTGTAATTTATTGTTTCCTTTTGATGGTTTTTGTAATTTGTATAAATCAAGTAAAAGTTCTATGCTATTCAGTAAAGGTTTATTTCATTTACTCTGTCCATATTTTGGATATGGTTGTAGACTAACCATCATCACTGATCCATTTCAATCCTTTGTCTTACTATACTAAATTTGTATCCCTCTACTGTTGATGAGCATTTGACTAGTTCCCATTTGGGGGCCATCAACTTAAGGTTCCTTTCAGCATTGTGATTCATGTCTTCTCTGAATGCTTGAACGTGATGGGAGAGAGTGAGTATGCTGGCTCTCAGTGGAAAAATAGAGACAAACACTGCCATGTCTGGACGTCCTATCTGATGATGAAATTAATCTGTATTACTCAAGGTTCTCAAGGGAAAAAGAACAGACAGGGTGTAAGAGCACTGGAAAGGACTGAGTTTTCTCTCCAGCAGGCCCAAAGGACCAAGTTTGGTCCACAAAGGACAATCCTTAACATCTAAAGGAGGTTACTCAGGGCAATCCAGACTTGTGTCAGGTACGTATCTCCTGTTCTTCTTCCAATTTCTTCATTCTGAAGGTACAATGTCCATCCTATGTCTTTCCCAGTACTTATTTTGGTAGCAGAGTCTGTTTTCCAGCTTCTACAGGTCCAGCGATGGAGATGAATTTTCCCACAGGATGGAGCTTCTCTGGAGATATGACAAGCTCTGTCGTGTGTGTGACCTTTTGGTCTATAATATTTCTGTGGAGATATGACACACCCAGGTGTGTGTCCTATTTGTGTCTCAAATGGACTCTGTCCAATCAACGTGGGTTTTTATTAGGTAACTAGAGTCTTATAAAGGGGGAGCATTTTGGAGAAACCTCAGTTTCATATATTTGGAAAAGTGTTTCTTCATGGTAGACGGAGATATGGATATTTGGAGATGCTTGGAGTGTTGACAGGGAGAGCAAACGTTTAGATATGTGCAGAGCCCAGCTAACATCACCATGGGCCTTCCCTTGAAATGGTATGCAAGCCAAAATTCAGAATCCTGTCCCTAGCAGCTAAGTGAAGGCCCATGGTGAAGCAAAGAGGAAACCAGTGATATCAGATGCTGGAAGCTACAGAACTAAGAACAAGGACCATCCAATGCCAGCCATATGCCTTCTCATATGAAAGACATTGACCATTCTTGAGTTAAGGTATCTTTTCTTGGATGCCTTAGTTTGAACATTTTTTCTGGCCTTAGAACTGCAAACTTGTTATGTAATAAATTCCCTTAATAAAAGCCATTCCATTTCTGGTATATTGCATTCCAGTAGCTTTAGAAAATTCATATATGGGATGAATGCTTTATTTAAAAAAAAAACTTTAACTACATAATTTCACTAAGTTCTTGGCAAATTTTGAAAATGGCACTTTTAGATCAAACTGTGAATGAACATACAGGGAAAGCTGATCTTTGAAGAACGTCCAAACAGTTCTGATGTAAACAAGGCTGGAGTTTGATTTGATGATATAAAAATGGAGATTTGAGGCAAATGAAGGGGTGCTTAGCCTTAGCTCTCCTAACAGAGAGGTATTTTGAGTAAGATGCCAGTCCTTTTGTGAGTAAATATCAAGTGTCAGAAAATCCTGGATTGTTGGTGTGAAGACCTGAGGTCCAGCGGTTGGTCCATCACCGGCTGGTGGTTTACTGGGTCCTCAGGGAAGGATGCTTGTCCATGGAAGCAAGTGACTCCTGGCGCACCCCCTGTAAAGGGGCCAGTGGGAAATCTTTGTCACCCCCAGGCATCAAAAAGAGAGAGGAACACAGTGGGTTTAGATGGCCTGGGGCTTCCCCTCTCTTACTCATTCTAACCTTTCTCTTCTTTGTCATCTCCATTATCTGGGAGTGGATATGCATTTCACTTTCCACCACTTCACAGCATGCGGGTGTTCAGATTTAGCGTTTTTAGTCTCCAGCTTCCTTTTGGGAGGTGAAGACACAGTGCAACTGGGACTCAGGCGGGTTGGAGCAGGTTGTACCCGGGAAGGAGTGTAGGGCTGGTGGAACCCCAGGGGAGAGAGGTGTGCAGTGTTGTGTGGGGTGTCTGACAGCCAAGGAGAGAGCAGGCCCCACCCAGGGGTGGCTCCATTTTGAAGGAAAGAAGAGCGTATCTTTTCTATGGTCCAGAGGGAAGAATGAGGTAGACCGAGTTATGGTCACCCCCAAAAGACACGATAAATAAATATCAGGTGTTTCTTTGATCACATTCTTCAAAAATTATCATCTGTATCATGATTTTTATGCTTTCCCTGTAGGCAAACACTCAAATCCTTTGGTTTTTATTTTTAATAATCTATCTTCATAATAAGTTTAAATGTTGAATATAGAAAGTCATTTAGCATCCTATCATAATTTTATTCTGAGTCCCACCTTATTCTTCTAGATGGATGCATAATCATCTAGCCACATGCAAGGAAAATATCATTGGAATTTTAATGAGGATTCCATTACAATAACATATTACTTTGTTTCTCTGATTCCCTTGTGGTATGTTTTTGGATTTTGTCTTATTCTTGTAGTTCTATTTTGCAGTCTTCTAATTCAACAAATCATGTCTTTATGTGTGGCAGTCATCAAAGAATAAAGTGCCATATCATTGTATGACAACTGCAAAATACAGGTGACATCTAGCTATTTTCCCACCCCCTTGCAGCTCAATTATTATTTGGAAACGTGACAATAGTTCTAAGATGTACGAAGAACAGTGAATCTAATTATGAGTAGTATTCAGTTTCCAGTATCAGAAAACCCAAGCAAAATAGTTGCATAAAGAATTTTGGGTTAATTTATGCACACATTCCAAGTCCAGGATTAGGAGGTCCAGGGATGGTGCATCAGTTCAGGAAAGTTGTTAGGGACCCCTAACATCCCCTTTTATTTTTGAGTAGCTGCTGCACTTATGGACACAGAAGCCATATCCTATTCAGGAAGGATGGAATTCAAGGAGGCAGTACAAAAGGATGTGCAAGATGAGACATTAAAAACTCCTTTTTCTACCAAAATATATAAAAGAAAAAGTGCCATATCACGGGCTTAATGAATTTCAGCACCTGGATAGAGTCCACGAAGCCACAACCCAAACTAAGAAGCAGAATTTGGCCAGACCCCAAGGAGTCTATTGCCCAAGGTGATTTATACACTGAGTGGAATATTATTCAGCAGCAAAAAGGATTACGTTTTTGATACATGTTACAACATGGATTTACAATGAATACATCACGTGAAAGGAATAAGCCGGACTAAAAAATACACAGATGTGGTGATCTCACTTATATGAAATCCAGAGAGGTGGATGATGGATTACATTACTAGGGATCAAGTTCAGGAGGTGATATTGCTTCTTGTGCAGAGCTTCTCTTTGAGGTGAAGAAACATGTCAGGCAAATGAAGTTGATTGTAGCAACGTGTTGTGAATGTACACATCGCTAGTGAAATGAACTCCTGATTATGGTTAAAATGCAAATTTTGAATTGTAAAGCTTTAAAACATGTATAAAGTTTTAAATTTCTTGTTTAATACTAAATTTATAGAAATATTAATAGATCTAGTAACATAAATTGAACACCACACAAGGATACACTGGGGAAAAAATGAGACAATCCATACTAGGTGTTAAGCTCAAGTAATGGCATGTAAGAATGTCTAAATATGTCTTAAAAGAAGGAAGTACTTTATAAATCGAGCTAAAATGACAGGTGGTAATTTTCGGTATAAACATGGCCTTCATAATTGTTTTTGCAAGGCAGCATCAAGCCAAGAGTGTAGGACCCATGGTTTTACATCAAATGGATATGATTCTCCACTTCGTTGAAGATGAGAAAGCCAATTTCAACCACAAGGGCTGTATATTCTCCCGATGTCAGCACTTTGGAGATCTAAGGACCTCGTCCACCTGGGCACCTCAGCTGGAACTTTGGAAGAAACTGTAAGTCAGAGGATGGGGCGAATTGTTGGAGGTGAGATCTATAGAAGGCAGGAGAGTCCATGGAGGAGAAATAATAAAAAGTTAATTCTCTTGGCTCCTACCTGGGCTATTGGCAACAGAGAATCAGTAAGAAAAATTTCCTTTCTGTCAGCCTAGTGTCCCACAAGGCACAAGTCACGAGGAAATGTGCCTAATGAGCGGTTACAGGAGAGCTGAAAAGATCTTCTCTGCTGTTGTCTCTTATCCTGTGCAGTCCTGGGATGGATGGGATATGCTTGTTTCCTTTGGAGACCCAGCCCTGGGGAGGGGAGAGATGCCAGACTCCTCCCTGATGCCCTGATGGAGAAAGACCTCCACTCCCATCACCAAACCATGAAGAAGGAATTTGTACTTCCACATGGACACCTTCTTCTCAGAGAGAGAGCATCTTGGTGAGTTTGAAACCTCAGCAGGTTTTGCAGGAGAAGATCCAGGATATGGAAGCCAAGAGCTTTTCCCTGAGGTCATCTGAGAGGTGGTTCAGCCCAGCCTAGAGCTGAGAGGTCATTGTGCTTGTTTTCTGCTAGTTTAATATTCAATGTATTTATTTGTCAGGTGAAAAATGTGTCCATTAGACTCAGCAACGCAGGAGTTCCTGTTGACAGTTAGTGACAGAAGTGGAACTACAATTAGCAGAGTGAAAGAAAGTGGTTGTAGAGAAAGCAGAATATCTGTCCATGGAGCTTTGTCCTAAATGGGAGCAGGGAAAAAAGTGACATTAGCAATGGAAGAATAGGTAGTGCAGCGAAGGATTTTTCTTCTGAGAGATACATTTGAGAATGTTTCTCTATAGAAGGCGGAGCTCCTGTAGATTTTAAGGAAGTATATTTTACCCTGCAAAGCATTTCATGAGAGAAACACTCCCACTTTGGGTATCACAGGAAGAAAGGGAATTTTTATTCAATAGCTTTCGGTTGGTATATTACAAATTTTACCTGGGAATTATTCTTTTATTGGGAAAATCAAATTAATGTGACTTTATGAGCCATTTCAGCTAATTGTTTGTTCAAGTCTTGCTCTCTATACTGGCACCTGAGTGCTTTGATTGCTTTGATGGAAACCTTTCCAATGCAGAAAGAACTGTCAGGCTCTTTTCTTATCGTTTTTTAAATCTTTTTTACTCCTAAGCTGTTTTCCTTTTAGTTCTTTTTTTAATGTGTAGATGTATTTAGGGGCATGGTATGAAAGCTTAACAATTTTTTTGTGAAATGTGTACATTTTTATGTGAAATCCATCTGTCAACGTTATGTATTATGTTTCTCATGTTGCCTTTTTAATTCAGAAATTCTTCTTCCTTTAAATTAATAATAATTACTATTTTATGTGCATTCTCCATTGGTTTCCCATCTTTCTTTTCCTTATTACCCCCTTCTGTCTTTTGCAACTAGTTCTTTTTATAAAATACCATCACCTTCCCCCTTCATATGAAGGTTTTTTATCATTTCAGCACAGGGCGACTTTGTCCTATATAATTTAGAGGGCACATCTGTGATTGCATCTTAAGGCGGTAGAATTGGGGGCTTACTCAGAAAGAATAAGGCTTTTGCGTTGCGTGATAGAAGAAATATCAGCCTCAACTCATCACCTGAATAAGCATTCATTCACTGACAGGAAGGAAGTATCTAGGCTTTTTGCAGATATTGATTTAATCATCTTAGGAGGATGGATGCTCAAATCTCCCCTACAGAGGGACTTTATTAAGAATGGTAACTATCAAATTTCCATAGTGAGTGCCTGTTATATCTGACCTTCAAAATCAATTTTGTCTGGTTTCAAAATTTCTTTTTTTTTGTCTCCATCTATCTTTCTGTGGGATGAGATCAGAATTATTACTGCCGCTTCTCCATGCATTTTAATATAAAATGTCTTTAATTTCTTTTGAAAACATTTAAAAAACAATTTTCCCAATGCATTTTAGAAATCTGTGTTTGTATATTATTTTGTTTTCAGGACCTTTTCTATTTCATTATTAATCAATAGCAACATTATTAAATTAGTGCTAATTTCACCTTGTCTTTCTGAATGTAGAGTAAATGATTCCATTCGATTTTGTCTAATACACCTTTCCAATAAGGTTACGACTATATGTAACCTGGTTTCATTCACACTGCCAATTTTTTATTTCATAAATGCATATTTTCTTAAAATTTATGGTCAGAGAAATGCATAATTTTTCACATGCCTTCATTAAAGCACAAAATAGATCAGAGGATGCCTCATTCCTGATCATGTGGATCATAAAATTTACTGGAGAATTTGAAGTACAATTACAACTGTGCATATCACATAAAATCCTCTGGGAAATGTTACATGAAACAAGACAGATCAGTGTAACAGCACAGATTGTCGTGGTTTGCCCAGGATAGTAGAAGGGTGATCTGGGAAGAGCTTTGCGTGTTGGATGAGGAACAGAAAAAGACTGTATGTGCCCTTTGTAACTGTCAAAGTAGAGGTCAAAACCCAAAGCCCTAAATAATGAAAGATCATTGTACAGGGAAGTGAGGAACCTGCCTCATCCACTTGGGCCCTTACAAAACAGTGTGGTCCAATCTACATGGGACAGACACAGGGAAAACAAGAAGGTCAGGGTGAGATGTGGAGACCACGACAGGCAGAGACAGCAAACTGAGACTGTAGGAATTTCGGACCCCAGTCTGACTCCATTTTTACTCTGCATTCTTGCTCTTCCATTCAGCTCTAGCTCAAAGGACCTTTAGCATGCTGGCAGGAATTTTTTTTCTTTAATTAGTTTTTTTAAAAAAGCTGTTCTTGTTTCTAGTGCAGTAGCTTCTGAGAATTTGACCGTGTTTCAGAGTCAGAAGTTCTCCTAACCTTGTGATCTGTGACGCACATGGTCACACATGTACATGAAATGAGCAAAGATACCATGAGGCTATTCTGAATGGACCTGAGGGTGTATGAGGCACTCTGACATTTCCTATGGTGCTTGTTTACTCTACACTATAATTATTACAACATATACTATTGACCCATTTATGGGATCTCAACTCAGAAAAAACTAGGGGTATGCCTTCAACATATATTTTAGAAATTTTCGGCTTTTAACATACTCTCATAATTGGCATTTCTGAGAAATCACATCCTTAATTCATTCTTGCAATATATATTTCATCAGCTTTTTCTATAGCCAGACACCAACTCATCAGGTTAGGGTGGAAAAGTATTTAGAATATTGCAACATCCCGAAGGACTCACCTCTTCAAGGGAGAAAATGTATAGAATTTAATAAAAACAGCACACGTATTCCTACCATCCAAGTTAAGTGCATACAAGAAGTCATGGTCTCATCTGGAGGACTTAAGGCATTAGATTGTAAAGGAGATGACCCCAGCTCACTCTTTATATATGTAGAATATACTATAAGGACAGGAAAGTAAAACTGAAAGGACAAATATTGGAAAGATTCTTGGAAGAGGGAAGCAAAAATATGAAGCAACTGAACATGGAAACTATGGAATTCTGACAAAACAGCAAGTCAAGTTCAGCGTTAGAGATCAGAAGGGTGAAGGCAGATGGTGGTGAGAGGGCAAGATGGTAGGTCAGCCTTAAGCATCCAGCTTGTGCATGAAGGTATGGAAGGCTGCATCACTCCCCAGAAGGAGGTCAATGGGGCTGCATGTCATGGAATGTGATCACCCATTTCATAATATGGAAGATGCCTGGCTCTATATGAATATCAACTCATTCTGTTATTGCTGGGAAAGTGTTGAGGAAATGAAATAGAACCGTGGAATTGGGGACACGAGGTGTGGAAAGAATGAGACATTTGAGAAAGAGAAGAAACATCAGCCTCGTTTCATTACCAGTGATAACATTCCTATGAGGATGAAATTATACAGAGCTTTTTATATAGAGAGGTCATGGTTCAACCTACTCACGATGATGGACACCGTGTTCCCTAGTATATTGGTGAAAGATTTAGAATATTTCACTTCCTACCAAAGTTTATCAGAAAACACTTGGTGTATCCAAGTTTCAAAATCCAAGCCAGTTTACCTGACTTCAAAAAGTTTACATTTAACATTTTCTACTGCATCACAGAAAAATTGCAAACAGTTGTTCTACTTATTATATTTCCTTTTGTAAGATATTCTTTGATTCCCTGTGATCATTATATTTTTGGGTTGTTCAATCTGCTTGATGTTCTGGCTTTGTGAAAAATATCACTACTCTTTTGGATAAACTGTTTTTGCTCTTTTATTAGTATCTCTGGGCATCAAGGGGATATATCCTGGTCGGAATGCCACCAGAACCCAGGTAGGCTTCATTCAAAAGAGTATCTCAGGGAAGACCTGAGCTTAATTTCATTCTCAAATCCACTTCATCTTCCTCTCTCTCTACTTTTAGAGCAGATCTTATTTTCTTTAAACATAGTGGAAAAATGACAAGATCAAAATTAAAGTTCTTGTTTACTTGTCCATGTGGGGTTTGCTGTATTCAATTTCATGTTTCCATTTCTAAGTATTTTCAGAATACATATCTGATGTTGTGTGTTCTCATAGTTATTAACTCCAGACCTACTCCCTGTGGATGTTGGTGAGAAGAGGAGAGTATTAGCTAGTCCCAGGAACCTGGGAGTGCTGTGTGTGTGTGTGTGTTGTGTGTGAGTGTGTCTGTGTGTGTCTGTGTGTGCATTTCTTTGGTTGTGAGAGTCCACAATATACGGGCATCTAAGTTCATAAATTCTAATAGTTGTAGTATACAATACAGAGTCCAAAGGCAAACGTATATATGGAAATAAGAGTGATGTCATTAAATTCCAAGGGATATACTTGCAAACAAATTTATAAAGTGCACGACTTGAGGGTGGGCCACAATGGCTCAGCAGGTTGACTTGTCTCTTGCCATGCCAGAGACCCAGGTTTCATTCCCGGTGCCTGTTCATCCAAAAAAAAATAATTAAACTTGCAACATGTGGAGAAGGAAATCTCTGTGTTTTGAAGTTGCAGCAGTGAGGCTACCTTGTTTTTCAAGGTTCTCTCACACCATCTCCCATCATTATACCTCTTATCATTTCCAACCAAACTATCTGTCTAGCTGACTTTGTACATCCTAAACACTGCCTTTCCTTAGTTCTTTTGCTCTGGACATGCCTTGTGAAGAGCACGCACTTCCCAGATATCCTGCTGGGTCAAGCCTTCTCTTCTAAGAGGTCTCTGTCAGACATCATCTCGTGTTGTGGTTTTGCCTGTGCATATTAAGATAAGTAGCCTGGGATGTTCACCCTTTCTCTCCCCCCCCTTTTTTTACCTACTTTCTTTTATTTGAATCACTTGTAATAATATGGAATGTTATGGATATGTGTTTACTAACATATATTGTTATTCCATTAGTAGATTCTAGGGAATTTTATTTTCACACTGTAAACCCTTTGTTAGACAGAGACTGTGTAAAGTGAGAACTCACTATGCATTCCTACAAGGAAAGAAAGGATTTCTCTTGAGCACCTTAGAATTCACAAGGGCTTGGGGAATTATCTGAAAATATGACAGGAATTCCTAAGTAAAAATCACTCAGAGGATACCATGAAATGGGATGACATCATAAACAAAACCTAGGAATTAATTTCTTGTGTGAAAATTTTAAATTATGGATAAACTAGAAATCACTGATTGCTTGAAAATTAGTCATGTTCTTTCTCTGTATCTAGAGAGTTACACAAAAGCAACGAGGTAATGAAACAAATTCTAGAATTTCATCTTCTGGGATTTTCAGAGGAACCAGAATCACAGTCCTTCTTCTTTGGCCTCTTCCGGTCCATGTATCTGGTCACCATCTTTGGGAACCTGCTAATCATCTGGGCCACCATCACCGACTCCCACCTCCACATGCCCATGTACTTCTTCTTCTCCAACCTGTCCTTTATTGACATCTGTTTATCCTCCACCACCATCCCAAAGATGCTGGTGAATATCCAGACACAGAAGAGAGTCATAACCTACGCAGGCTGCCTCACCCAGATGTACTTCTTCTTACTCTTTGAAGTGTTGGATGACTTCCTCCTCACCGTGATGGCCTATGACCACTACGTGGCCATCTGTCACCCCTGCACTATGTGCTCATCATGAACCCTCGGCTCTGCACCCTTCTAGTTCTGGCATCCTGGGTCATTAGTGCCCTGCATACCTTGTTACAAAGCTCCATGGTGTTGCGGCTCTCTTTCTGCACACACGTGGAAATCCCACACTTTTTCTGTGAACTTAATCAGATTGTCCAATTCAATTGTTCCGACAACTTCCTCAATGACATAGTGGTGTACTTAACAGCTGGGTTGCTGGGTGCAGGACCATTCATTGGTATCATTGTCTCATGTTCTAAGATTGTTTCTTCCATATGTGCAATCTCATCATCCTTGGGGAAATATAAATCATTCTCCTCCTGTACATCCCACCTCATGATTGTCTCCTTATTTCATTGTACAAGTATTGGTGTGTACATGAGTTATTTTTCCATGCACAGAGTACATGCAAGTGCACAAGCCTTAGTGATGCACACGGTGGTCACACCCATGCTGAACCCCTTCATCTACAGTCTGAGGAACAAAGAAATAAAGGGGGATCTGAAAAGACTCCTTGGTCAAAAACTATAAAATGTTTATTGCATCTGGGGTTGAAGAAGTGCAGTGATTGTAGGGGTCAAATCCTCAGACACCGAAATTATGCTTCTTTGAAATTTCATGGAAGTTCAATATATCGTTAAATATGTTGAAGTAAAACATTAATGAATGCATGCTATCATGAATGGAGAGAATTGTTTCTTGATGTTTTTCATCAACCCAACAAGTAATAAATCTTGACTTCCATGTGCAATATAAGAATTGGGATGCAGGACTGGGTTGCATGTTCTGTATTACTAATTGCAAATACAGATCTTTTCATTCCTCTAACCAAAATATCTTCCCTTTCTCTAAATTTTATCATAAATATTGAAGGTTTCATTAGTATGCAATCTATTTTCTGACACTTTCACCCAACTTTTATAGCTTTAGTGTTCAAAATACCTCATGTGGAAAGGATGATATAGGAAATTTCTGGAGGTTACAAGGGCTGTATCCACACCCACAGTCAGTGATTTGGCCATCCAAATAGACCTCGTTGAAGGAAGTTCCCTAGTTCTCGACATTGGAGGAACTTTATGTCAAGGAGTGATGGTTTTCTACATGTTTAGAACTGTGGAAGGAAGATGAGTTCATGGAGGACGAATAAAAATACTGAATTAATCTGTCTGAATTCCTGATCTCTTGGAAACACAGAATCAGGGAAGAACAAAAATGTTCTAATCACACTACTTTCTCAAAGGGATATATATGATGGATCAGCTGTTGGAGTAACAAGAGGCAACCATGTCTAAAATACAGCTATAAGGAAGCGCTTCATATCTCTTTGGTGGCTGTCCCTCAGCTTATGCAACTCTAAGCTAAATGGGACATGGTTGTTTCTTTGGGGTGTCCGATGCCTGACTCCTTCCTGATGGCTTGTCTGGGAGCACAGCTTTGGTCTCCTTCACCAGGCACCCAGGGAAGAATTGAAACTTCCACTTAGAGACCTTTCTCTCACAGACACCATTGAGGTTAGTCAGAGAGCCAAGTAGATGCTGAAGGAAGGTTTATGATGAATGGCAGCTGAGAGATTTTATCTGAGGACCTCTGAGTGTTAATTAAGTCTTATCCAGGACTATATTCTCCTTGCTTGCTTTCCTGTGTACTAATTAATGAATATATTTGGTAGTTATTATATTTTTAAAAAGGAAGATTCCATTGACTTCAGCAATGCAAGGGGGGAGTGGTAACAATTAAGAAATGATAATGGAAGCCAACTAGAATAATAAATGTGATGGATAAAGTGAATCTTGAAAAAGCAGACCATCTGTCCGAGTAGCTTATACTCAAGGAAAGCAGGGAAAATTGAGGTACAGGCTACGGAGGTATGTGCTGTGAAGGGAGGGCATTTCTTTTTTATTTTGAAGACAAGACACATTTGAGAAATGTGTGTATTTATGGGAAAGTCCCTGTTCAGTGCAGGTACATATTATGTTGAAACATCAGCACATGCGACAAACTTTATCACATTGGTCATTCGTATAAAATATGAAAAATTTTAATTTTTGGAAAAGTGTATACTAAACCTGTTACCTGACAATCATTCCTTTGTACGTGAGGTTAAATATACGTTCATTTCTTATCCATTCACTTTCTCCATTGCAAAATTGTTCAGATTTCTATTTCTCCATGCTTGGCTCTGAGTGTTTTATTCTATTTTTAAATTCAATTCATTCCCAAAAAATTACTGCAGTTTTTCCTGTAACTGAGGTGGAATGTTTCAATGATAATAAACTTTACGTGGTTCAATCTATCAGTGTTACATGGTGTCTTTCTTCCAATTCTTTACTAAATAATAGTTATTTCATTTGAATTAATATATCACTTTTATGCACATTACATCTTGTTTTCACATCTCCATTTCCCTTGTGCTATTTTTTCGTATTTTTGTTAGATCTCTTTCTAAAATTTGCATCAGCCGCTGCCACTATTTAGAAGAACACTTCTTTGCGAATCTGCTAATTTTCACATTCATCCTATTGACAAATATGTGTGAATCCATACATCTTTCTGTGGGATGAAATGAGAATTCCTACTGCTGCTTTTCCATGGATTTTAATATAAAATGTTTTAATTTTTTTGGAAAGCTTTAAAAAACAATTTTCTCCATACATTTTTGAAAACTGTGTTTGTATATTATTTTGTTTCCAAAAACTTTTCTATTTCATTATTAATCAAGAGCAATATTATTAAACTATTGCTATTTTACACCTTGTCTTTCTGAATGGAGGTTTAATAATTCCATTCAATTTTATGTAATACAGTTTTTAATAAGGTAATGACTATACATAATCTGGTTTCATTCACCCTACCAATTTTTTATTTCATAAATTCATAGTTTCTTTAAATATTTTGTCTGAAAAAGGCACACGTTTTCACATGCCTTCCCTAAGATTCAAAAGACAACAAAAGATGCACCATTCCTGATCATTGGGGTCATACAATTTACTGGAGAATTTAAAGTACAATTACAACTGTATATATCACATGAATTCCTCCAGGAAATGTTACTGGAAACAAGACAAATCAGCACAGGTTGTCGTGGTTTACCCAGGATAACAGAAGGGTGATCTGGGAAGAGCTTTGTGAGTTGGACGAGGAGCAGAAAAAGACTGACGTGCCCTTTGGAACTGTCAAAAATAGGTGAAAACTCAAAGCCCTAAAATAATGAAAGATCATTGTACAGGGAAGTGAGGAACCTGCCTCATCCACTTGGGCCCTTACAAAACAGTGTGGTCCAACCTACACGGGACAGACACAGGAAAAACAGGAAGGTCAGGGCGAGATGTGGAGACCATGACAAGCAGGGACAGCAAACTTTGTCTGTAGGGACCTCGGCTCCCAGCCCAGCTCCGTTTTTACTCTCCATCCTCACTCTTCCGTTCAGCTCTACCTTCTAAGTATCTGTTGCCTGTTGGCAGGGATTTCTTTCTTTTAATTCGTTTTATAAAACAAACAGAAAATCATTTCTCAGAGTCAGAAGTTCACCAAACCTTGTGATCTGTGAAGCACATGCTCACACATGTACATGGAGTGAACAAAGCTATCATGAGGCTATTCTGAATGCACCTGACTGTGTATGAGTCACTCTGACATTTCCTATGGTGCTTGTTTACTCTACGCTATAATTATTACAACACATACTATTGATGCATTTATGGGATCTAAACTCAGAATAAACTAGAGGTATGCCTTCCACACATATTTTATCAATTATCTGCTTCTGTGCTTTCCATCAAAATTGGCATTTCTGAGAAATCACATCCTTTCATTCATTCATGCAATGTATATTTCATCAGCTTTTTCTATACCTGGTCACCAACTCATCAGGTCTGGATGGAAAAGTATGTAGACTACTGCAACATCCCTAAGGACTGACCTCTTCAAGGGAGAAAACACATGGCATTTAATAAAAACAGCACATGTATTCCTACCATCCAAGTTAAGTGCACACAAGAAGTCATGGTCTCCTCTGGAGGACGTAAGGCATTAGATTGTAAAGGAGATAACTCCAGCTCACCCTGAATGTGTGTAGGATATTCTATAAGGACAGGAAAGAAAAACTGCAAGGGCAACTATTGGAAAGTTTCTAGGAAGAGGGAAGTGAAAATATAAGGTCACTTAATATGGAAACTATGGAGTTCTGACAAAGTGGCAAGTTACGTTCAACATCTTAGAGATCAGAAGGGTGAAGGCAGGGAGTAGTGAGAAGGGACAATGGCAGGTCAACCTTAAGCATTCATCTTGTGCATGAAGCTGTGGAAAGTTGACATCACAGTCCAGCAGGAATTCACCATGGGCTGCATGTCATAGAATGTGATCACCCATTTTATAATATGGAAGATCCCTGGCTCTATATGAACTAATTCTGTAGTTGCTGGGAAAGTGGTGAGGAAATGAAATAGAACCATGGAATTGGGGACACAAGGTGTGGAGAGAATGAGACATTTGAGAAGTAGAAGAAATATCAGCCCCATTTCATTATGGGTGATAATATTACTATGAGGATGGAATTACACGAAACTGTTTATGTATAATGATCATGGCTCAACCTTCTTAAGATGATGGATACTGTATTTCATACTATATTGGTGAAAGACTTAGAATCACCTCCTATCAGTTAATCAGAAAAAACGTGGTGTATCCAAGATTCAAAACCTGAGTTTATCTGATTTCAAAAATTTTACATTTAGCATCTTCTACTGCATCAAAGAAAAGTTGCAAACTTGTGTTGTACTCAATTTATTTCCTTCTTAGAGATATTCTTTTATTCCCTGTGATCATTTCACTCTTGGGGTGTTCAATCTCCTTGATGTTTTGGCTTTGTGAAAAGATACCACTTCTCTTTTTTTGATAAATTGTTTTTGTTCTTTTATTAGTTTTTCTCAGCATCAAGGGGATATATACTGGTCGGAATACCACCGGAACCCAGGTAACCTTCATTCAAAACAGTCTCTCAGGGAAGACCTGAAATTATACTTATTCTCGAATCCACTTCATCTTCCTCTCTGTTTGCCTTTAGAACAGATATTATTTTTTAAACACAAGATAAAAATGACCAGATCAAAATTAAACTTCTTATTTACTTGTCCTTAAGGAATTTGCTGGATTCAATTCCAAGTTTCCATTTCTAAATATTTTCAGAATCTTTTTCTGATGTTGTGTGTTCTCATAGTATTCACTCCACACCTACTCCCTGTGAGGAGAGGATGGCATTAGCCAGGCCAGGAACCCAGGAGTGCTGTGTCTGTGTGTGTGTGTGTGTGTGCATGTGTGTGCGTGTGTGTGCATTTCTTTGGATGGGGCATTCCACAACATACAGGCATCTGAGCTCATAAATTCTTATGAATTTATGTAGTTGTAGCATATAATACAGAATATAATTGTTGTAGCATATAATACAGAGTACAAAGGCAAACCTGTATGTGGAAATAAGAGTGACACAATTAAATTCCAAGGGATATAACTACAACCAAATGAATAAAGTGCAAGATTTACAACATGCGGAGAACGAAATCTCTCTGCTTTGAAGTTGCAGCAGTGAGATTACCTTGTTTTTCAATGTTCTGTGACATTATCTCTCATCACTGTACCTCTTGTCATTTCCCTACCAAACTGGTTGCCTTGTTGACCTTGTACATCCTAAACACTGCCTTTCCTTAGGTCTTTTGCTCTGGACATGCCCTGTGACGAGCACACACTTCCCCAGATATCCTGCTGGGTCATGCTTTCTCTTCTAAGAGGTCTCTGTTCAGATAGCACCTTGTGTTGTGGATTTGCCTGAACATATTAAGATAAATATCCTGACATGGTCACTCTTTCTCTCCCCTTTTTACCTACTCTCTTTTATTTGAAGCACTTGTAATAATTAGTAATGCTATGATTATGTGTTTATTACATTATATTCTTTCTCTATGAACAAATTGCACATAATTTTACTTTCACACTGTATACCCTTTGCTAGACAGTGGCTGATGCAGACTAAGAACTCACTATGCATTCCTACAATGAAGGAAAGAATTTCTCTTGGACAGCTTAGGGTAGATAAGGATTTAGGGAATTATCAGAAAGGGATTCTCAATCAGAGATTGCTCAAAGGATATCATGAAAGGAGATGACATTCATAAACAAAACCTAGGAATTAATTTTTTGCCTGCCAAATGTAAATTATGGATAGACTAGAAACCACTGGTTGCTTGAAAATTAGTCATGTTCTTTCTCTATATCTATAGAGTCACACAAATGTAACCAGGAAATGAAGCATGAATTGTAGAATTTCACCTTTGTGGATTTTCAGAGGAACCAGAATTGCAGACGTTGCTCTTTGGGCTCTTCCTTCCCATGTACCTGGTCACTGTCATTAGGAACCTACTCATTGTCCTGGCCACCATCACCAACTCCCACCTCCACATGCCCATGCACCTCTACCTCTCCAACCTGTCCTTTGCTGACACCTGTTTATCCTCCACCACCATCCCAAAGATGCTGGTGAACATTTAGAAACATAGAAAAGTAATTTCTTCTGCAGGCTAACTCACCTCAGATGTCCTTTTTCCTACTCTATGGAGGGTTGGATGACTTCCTCCTGGCTGTGATGGCCTATGACCACTTGTGACCATTATCACCCCTTACACTACACTGTCATCATGAACCCCAAGCTATGTGACCTGCTGCTTCTGGGGTTCTGTATGCTTGTTGCAAAGCTTACTGGTGATGGGCAGGAAATGGTGGCTCAGTACAGAGTTCTTGTCCGTCAAGCAAAAGACACGGGTTCAATTCCCAGTGCCAGCCCATGCAAAAAAAGGACAAAGTTGGACTGCCTGCCAGTTCACAAGTACTGTTGATTCTGCTGGTCCATGGACATAACTTGAGAACCTCTGACATTGAGAAATTTTTTTCCAGGTAGTCATGGTCACTACATTTGGTTAGCAAGGGGATGCAACTTTTGTGCAAATGAATGAATCCATGAAATCTCTGTGTTCCAATTAAGGACATTGCTACCTTTTGGAAAAAGGCATATTTGTAATTAATTGTGCATTCCTTTTCCCTTGATTCTGGGAAAACTCAGTAGCCACATAAAAACAATAAACCAAATAAAAGTTGGAAATTACTCCTTGTGGTATTTGCTGAGGAGCAAGAACTTAGCCCTTCCTCTTTTGTCTCTCCCCCTCCAGGTACCTGGACACCTTCAAGAGGAACCTGCTCATCATAGCCATCATCTCAGATTCCCACCTCCACATGCCCATGTACTTCTTCCTCTCAAACCTGTCCTTCGCTGACATGTTTCATTCCGAACATCATCCTGAAAATGATGCTGTTCATTCAATGCAGATGAAAGTCAAAATCTATGTAGGCTTCCTCACACAGATATTCTTTTCCTTGGTGTTAGATCCATGGAAAGTGAATGCCTGTGACACTTTATGGCCAGCAGTAACCCCTCAGCACTACATCACTCCATACCTTATCTACTGGTAACAATTAAGTGTGTAGAGACCATGATCTCTGCTCAATCCTCACATTTAGGAAGGACACGTTTTGCTCATAAAATGGACATAATACCTCAAATACACTTCTTCCAATTTCTATTTCTCTGTCTACTTGCATTTCAAATGCCTCATTTTCCAGTAGGATGCAACATCCACAACTACCATTACTAGAGTGGAAACCTTAATGTCTATGTTGAATTGCACGCTGATCAAACAAACAGCAAGATAGATATGAGGACTTTAAGAAGTCCACGGTGAGACACGGTGTCTGGAACTGTGGCAATCAATAAGGCAGATATGAGGATTCTGGTCTCTGTGAAGTACTGGAAAGAAAAAGGATATTTCTTCTCAGCCTAGGAATGGTGAGCTCTAGATGAGGAATGGGTAGAGAATATTTATCTCTGGGAGAGCTTGATTATTCTAGAGTAGCATTTCCATAGCTTCTTATTAAACTTTCACTTTCTCACTTTTCCTTATTTAACTCTCAGTTTCTCCTCCAAGAAGTTCATTCAGTTGCTCAGGTCAGAGTTGTTGAAAAAAATCCTTCAAGGCTTAGTTTTGGAAATATCTCAAGAAAACTTACTAGAAATGAAATGTATACCTGTAGTGGACAGATTGAATAGATGGCATCAGTCCTCTACTTTTAAATGTTTCCATTTCTTTTGTAATATGACTTAAAAGCTCCATACATCAATAGGTGGAGTCATTTTCTCACACCATCAATCAAGATGACACTGAGGGTGCTTTATTTGGTAAGGACAGTAGAGTATAGTGGAATTGACAGTGTACACCAGGAGACTTTGGTATGCCGATGCTGCTGTCTCCTGGAGTCCTGTCTCAGCAACATGATCACATCAAGTCAGCTGGAGGATGAGAGGATGTTTGTAGGAGAAGCAGATTGTTCAACCCACAGCCAGTCATGTTACCATGAGTGAGAGAATTTAAGGATGAAGATCAAAGCATCCCCAACTAGCTCATTCTTGACCACAGACTCATAAGAACTCAGAAGAGAACAAAAGAACTCCTTACCACAGACCCTAATGTAATAATAAAATAGGAGTACCTTTCTCAGTGAGTGGCATTTAATTTAATTATTTGGAGGCTTAACAAAAGAAGGTCAGAAGAGATCTCAGCAGCTCCAACCCAGATGTTTGGAGATGCAGAGAGGAAATACCCCAGGGAAAGCCATTTGAAGTTGTCTTTGCAAATACCAAGCATTTTTAACAGCTCTTTTCAATTCATAAAGGAAGGATTCTGAACAAATTGGGAAGAGCTCGATAGAGAAAGAGTAGATTGCCTTGAAGGGGCTATAGATAGAAATATGGACTTCAAAGACACTTTTATGGTAGATTGGAAGGAGGACAACTCTTGTTTTGAGGTCTCAGAGAATTTGTCAAAATTGAACCATGGTTCTGGATGGAAGGGAGGATTTAAATATGATCTGAGATACTTGGCTAAGGAAATGTCCAATCTAAAGGTGGGGCTTCTTTTTCCTTGTAGCTTATAATAAAATGAGGCAAGAAAGGGATAGGCTGCTGACTGAGCTTTGGAATGCAAAGAAACCAGAAATTGATGGTCTGGAAAACTCTGGGATTCCAGAAAGTGAGTCCCCAGAGATTAGTGATCCATGTGAGGATTTAAGCAAACATGGAACCAGTCAGCCATTTCATGACAAACCAGGATTGGAGATGGAGTTATCCAGATAGGATTTGTAGAAGATCCTGTTGTCTGATGGTTTTGACCCCGGGTATGGCACATGCCAAGTCAACAAATTATTTTCAAGACCTGTTTAGATGGAACCACTGCCAGTCTGGACAGGAAGTGACAGAAAATGGACAGATAAAAGGATGAATAACGTCAGAGAGTGAACATGGAAGCTAAGGTCTAAGGCCATGAAACCTCAGACCAGAGAGTGGATACACCTGTGCACTTGGAGGGGGTGAGTTTTCCCCGGAGGCAGAGGGTGGACCTTCAAGTTCAATGTTCAGAAAGAGTTCTTGTGCCCCAGACCTCAATGCAGGTGGAGCTCATTCCTTTGGATTTGGGGGGCCTGGTTGCCACCCTAATGTCCTGAAGGGGTTGAGCATGTGCCCCATAAATGGCATAGAATCCAGGTGCCATCTAAATGCTTAAGGATGGTGGAGCTGAGAAAAAAAGTAGTATTTCCCTAGTGTTCCCCAATGTTACAACCTTCATCCCAGTGTTTGAAGAGAACAAGCTTGCACTGTAGGTCCTTGGAAAGGATGTAACTGATGGTTTCTAAAGCCCCAGGGATGAATGACTTTTAGACTTTGGGATCTAATAGAGTTTTCCCTTCAGGTGTTCATAACTGTTTAGGTCCAGTGACCCTTGTTTTCCTTCCAGTTTCTCCCTATGGCAATGGGATGGTTGATTCTATGACTGCCCATCCTTTGTATTTTGGAAGCAGATAACTTGTTTTAAGTTCACAGGTTCACAACCAGAGGAGAATATTGCCTTAGGATAGACCATACCTGTAACTGACATTTATGAGACATTTTGTACACTTTTGAGTAGGTATGGTATTGGTATTGTTACTAAAATGATTTAAGGCTTTTCTGATATTGTGGCGAAAGGAATGTATTTTCTATATGGAAAGATTTAGTGCATTGTATGCAGGGCAGATGATCCTTTTTAGTCCAAAAAAAGTCTGTTATTGTTTTCTATTTAGAGGAAGGCAAGGTTTAAAGTGTTGTGCATAGTTGCCAAGTTGATAAGGGGTAAATTCTGTAGTAGTTAAGGTTTTAAGTTGGCCAGGAGAGAGTGCCATGTTCTCTTGCTGTGGACTTAAGCTATCAGCATGTAAAATACATCTGTGGCTGAATACATCTGCAGTCAGCAAAGGGGAATGCCTTTCCACAATGAGTGATATTTAATTTAATTTTCAAAAGGGCAGTCAGAAGAGCTCAGCAGCTCAGACCCAGACGTTTGGAGATGCAGAAAAAAACACCCTGGAGAAAACCATTGGAACCCAGAAGTTAGAGAGAAGGCCAGTAGATATCACCATGTTTCTTCCCACATGACAGAGAAAGCCAGAGGAAAGCCAGCTACCTTTTCCCTGATGTATTGTACATTTGCAAATAAATAAATCCCCTTTATAAAAGCCAGTCCATTTCTGGTGCATTGAATTCCAGAAGTCTTAGTAAACTAAAACCTATCAGGGAACCATTCTGGGACCAAGGGTTTTCCACAACAATTGCCCAGGTGTTTAATAGGCTAGGGGCGGAGGTATTTGGCTCAGAATTGGGGAACAACTAAGTGTCCCAAATCGCTTGCCATTTTCCACCAGATCCTGTTCACCATCTACCTTGGGTACTTATAGTCTCTTGGGAATACCCCAGGTCAGGACTAGGTCACCTGTGAGCTGAGTCAGAATCTCCTCCTCAGTTCCTGTGCCCTGCAGTTCCCTTCTGTCTTGCGGCCCCTGCCTAGAGCCAACCATTTCCACTTTATATTCACCTTTCCATTTTATTCAAATTTTTTTTAATGACAAGGGCTATGGAAAATATATTTTTTTAATCTGGAATTTTTTTAAATGAATATAAGTTTGTTAGACCCAGATAACAATACAACAAATATGGTATGATTTCATACAACAAACTATAAAACACTAAGAATATCCATACTCATAGAGTCAAGAATCACGTTCCAGGTTGCCAAGGATGGTGGAAGGCAGTATGGGATTATTGCCTAATAGCGTTTTTTCAGGTGTGATAAAAAATGTTTAATAATGAATGAAGTTGATGGTAGCAAAACATAGAAAATGTAATGAATGTCACTGATTCCCACAAATTGGGGAAATGTAGTGTTATGAATACATGAATACATGTATCCTTGGCATTTCATATAAATGAAATCACCACCACCTGATGCAGGAGGGAGAAAGGCCAGATTCACTCAGAGGCAGTAGAGGATAGATGCAAAAAGATACTTGGGGTAGGTAAAAAAAAATAGATATTTCCATGATCTCTGGTACTTTAAATGATCACAGCACATGAAAAGATATACAAAATACCTGGGCTATTGCCACTTCATTAGTGAAAAGGAAGTGATGCCTAAAAATGTTCCTTAGAAGGAAATAATTCAAGGAAGGTTGAGAAACCAAGAGATTTGGAAGGAAATGACCCATTTGTGAGTTGCCATTTCCAGAAGAGAAAGGAAAGCAAAGAGAGGAGCAGCCCATTTACTAAGCATCCTCCATGATTTAAGTCTCCAGCTGTGGCTGGGATTCTGCACTCTCTGCCTGTCCTTCTCTATTTACTCCAGTTCTGCGCTTTTCTCGTTCACAAATTCAATGCCCAGGATTCTCTTCTTCACCAGCTAGAACCTCCCCTTTCCCCAGCGTTTGTCATAGTTTGCCAGCAAAGACCAGCTACTCCCTTTTCTTCTATCATGTTTGCAAAATCAATAAAGAGCATGCATCAGTATTTTAAAGCAGCATGATTGGAGATAGCCCCCAAATGGAAGGGCACCAAATTCACATCAACAATAAAATAGACACATAAAGTGATGTATATGAAACACGAATGAGCATGGTTGGTCTGCAAACACAAAAGACACTATGATGAACTCAGTGAAATAAGCCATGCAAAAAATAAAATATTATGTATGGTCCATTTGTGTAAAGGACACAAACAATCAAAACTAATCTATACTGATAGAGTCACAATAGTGGTTTTTCAAAGGTGAGGGAAGGTATCTAAAAAACGTCATGGGTGGGTAGCTACTAAAGGGAGTAGAATGTTCATATGTTCCAGTATAATTTGATTCTCACTTTTTCCACCAATGCATTTTTTCAGCTTCTGATGGAGAAAGTGGAAGTCTTGGGCCTTAAAAGCTGGCAATAAAACTTTATTGAATTGAAATTAATATGTAAAATTAAAATGCAAAAAGGTACACCTTTTCACAGAGATGACCCAAATTTTTCACCTGTCGGGGAAAAAAAAATCCCCCCAAAATATATGTTAAACTAAGTAGTAAAGTTTGAAGTATATCCCGTTCCACCCATTAAATAAAAATTGCCTTTTTCATGTGAATATCCAATGAGAGTGTATGTCTCATGAAATTCTGTTGCAAGGAAATATCTCCCTCCATTAGGCTGGGCATTTGCCATTGTTTTGGTTTGGGAAAGCTGACGAAATGCAATATACCAGAAAAGAGTTGACTTATATAATAGGGATGTGTTAACTTACAAGCTTAGAGTTGTCATGCCCTGGAAACTGTTCAAATTAAGTCATCAACAAGAAGTTACTTTCTTCCTGAAGAAAGAATGCTGGCAAAGGGGACCCCACTGTCACATGGCAGGGCACATTTTGATATCTTCTAGACTTTCTCTCCTGAGTTAAGTTGCTTTCAGCTCCTGGCTTCTCCATCTGGGGCTTTTTTTTCTCAGCTTCTGCACCTTCTTCAGTGTGCGTCTTTGAGATTTCATCTCTTAGCTTCTCTGTGACTTTTAGCTTCTTTTAATGGACTCCAATCAGAGGATTAAGACTGACCCCTCCACAAGTGAAATAACTTTATCATGACATCCCACCCACAATAGGTCTAACCCATAGGAATGGGGAAAAGAACTTGATCTTTCCTAGAGCAAAAAAGAGCTGCCAACTACCACAGCCATCAATGCAGACACATGCATAAACATATCTCCTCTTGGGTACCAAAAAGAAATGCCCTCACTTCAGTGTTCATTATGCCAATGCTAATACCTCATTTTCCTATTCCCGTTTAACTACAAAACTCCTCAGACAGATATTCTATTCTCCCTTGAACCATTTTATCCCTGTCAATCTCTATTAAATGGGCTTCCATTCCATCTCTCAGTTATCCACAATGAACTATGCTTTACTGAAACTTCCTTTTTAACACAATCAATAAAAATATTCACTAATGAAGTAAGCAGGAAAAGAAGGGCAGAGATCTGTCAGCTCTTGGCTAGGCCGGGTCGGCTCTCAGATGACCTCAAGTGAAATTACTCAGCTTCCACTCACCCTGACCCTTTCCTGCAGGATGTACTGGGACTAATCTAGATGGACTGTCTGAGAAGGTCTTTGTGTAGAAGTCTGGGTGTAGACAATGGAGAATAAAGCTCTATCCCCACACAGGACACCAGAAAAGACTCAGGCATCTGTCCCTTAACCAGACTTAGGACTGCAAAAAGAAAAAAAGGCATGTGCTGTCCAGTCCAAGGTCACACAACATAAGAGATTGCAGCAGAGGAGATATTTACAGCTTCCCTATATCTGCTCATTAGGCACATTTCCCACTTGTTACTCCAACCCCTGTGGGACACCGGTCTCTTTTGTGCCTGTATTATTTCACACAATGTGATGTCTGCAACACTTATCCATGTAAGAGCATGTATCATAGCTTCATTCCTCATTTTTTCCAAGCCATTGTATTGAAGTGAAATTCATGTGGCATAAACGTAACCATCGTAAAGTGAACAATTCAGTGGCATTTAATTCATTCACAGTGTGGGGCAGCCACCCCTTCTATCTAGTTCCAAACATTTTTGTTATCCTAAAAGGAAATCAAGGAACCATTAGCAATCTTTCCCCATTCTTCCCTCACCCAAGACCTTTGCTATTACCAATTGCATTATGTCTACATAGACTTAACCATTCTGGATATTTCACATATATTAAGTCATATGACATTTAACATTTTGTGTCTGGCTTCTTTCACTTAGCGTAATGTATCCAAGCTTCATCAACATTGTAGCATGTATCAGCATATCATCTCTAATGAGTAATTACGATGAGCATCTTTTCCTGTGCTTATTGGCCATTTGCATGTTTCTTTTCAGAAATGTCTATTGAAGTCCTTTACCCATTTT